>MJUT01063515.1:155474-166211 GCA_002080005.1 Gigantidas platifrons
CTGTTCACTTCATATGAAGGCAATAATATACAATAACTATGTTCACCTCATATGAAGGCAATAATATACAATTACGATGTTCACCTCATATGAAGGCAATAATATACAATTACGATATTCACCTCATATGAAGGCAATAATATACAATTACGATGTTCACCTCATATGAAGGCAATAATATACAATTACGATGTTCACCTCATATGAAGGCAATGATATACAATTACACTGTTCACTTCATATGAAGGCAATAATATACAATAACTATGTTCACCTCATATGAAGGCAATAATATACAATTACGATGTTCACCTCATATGAAGGCAATGATATACAATTACGCTGTTCACTTCATATGAAGACAATGACATACAATTACGATGTTCACCTCATAAAAAGGCAATACTATGCAATCACGAAATGATATTCACCTTATATGAAGGCAATACTATACAATTATGATGTTCACTTCATATGAAGGCAATAATATACAATTACGTTGTTCACCTCATATGAAGGCAGTACTATACAATTACGATGTTTTTCTCATATGACGGAAATAATATGTAATTATGATGTTCATATCATATGAAGGCAATAGTAATTAATTGCGATATACAATTATTGTCTTCATATGAGGTGAACATTTAAAGTTGTCAATCCGAGTACAAAGCCATTGGCAAAACAACTTCTCGATGGTTGACAACTTGATACTCACGTCATATGAATGCAATACATGTTTTATTATACCGAATCAAATTTTTATGTAGTAAAGAAAATTGTATGGTATAATAAATTTAGTTATTTATATATTTATCTATTAACTACCATTTAATAATTTGGCCATCATTTGGATATTTGGACAAAAGCATAAATCACAAATATTAATAGGATTTAGTTTTTATTTCAGACACGAATTAATGTGGAATGGCAACATCATTGACAGACGTTTCTTCATCAACGCCTTTTATAAAAATTGTCCTCTTGATGCTGGCTGGTTGTTAGTCGGCGATATTCAAAACATGCAGATATGCCATTATGAAAAACAAACTCCAAAAGGGAAAGTCAATGTCTTGTTTAGTCCGCTCATACATAAAAGTATATTTCATAACGGTAAGTTATACCTGACGATGTAGACAAAGCAAATTACCTGATAATTAAAAACAACTATAACTACTTACAACACTAGACATGAAAAGGGAAAGGGCAGAACAAAACTTACAACCCAGATAGACAAATCAACACTACAGTGTAGTACACAAACAAGAGGAGAGAACAAGAAGTACAATCCAGATGCTAAGCAAATCATCACTATAGTGCAACATACTAAACTAAGAGAACAAAAAGTGCGACCCAGATAGAAAATCAAAACTAAATGTAGTATGCTAACAAAGGACGAGAGGACACAAGGCAGTCAAATAAACACTAGTGTAACATACTATTCAGAAATGATAGCAGCCATTTAGGGTAACTAAGTATCATTGCGTCCGTCTAGCTGGAAAACCTCTGACTTCTTGGGTACTTTGTGTTCATCTGCTTCAAAAACTTATCTGCCTTTCTGTAGTATGTATTCATCTTGCTAGATAATTCTTCTAATTTCCTGGGTATTTTTTGTGTTCGTCTTCCTGTAAAAGTCTGATGATTTCTTAGGTACTTCCCATCTTGCTGAAAACATCTTCTCACTTCCAAAGTACTTTGTGTTCATCTGGCGCGATACCTCTTCTGATTTCGTAGGTATTCTCTGCTCGCCATATTAGGGCACTATTCTTACTCTTTGTGGTATTCTCTGTTCGTCTTGTACAGACTTCTTTGGAGATTCGATAGAATAATCAATGTTGGGGGTCATGATGTTTAATGTCACTTTCAACAATATTTCAGTTATCGTGGCGGTATCAATGTTGGTATTTCATTCTTAGAAATACGAAAATAGTGTTCTCTGATACCGACTTTCTTGGTTGCTTAATTTTTCAGATATAGGAAACAATTTGGCAGACAGTATGGCAATTTATGTAAAATGTAAGTTTTAACAGTTAAGGAGGAATTTTTGGATCTCTAAAACTAGCTTAACCATGCAACTCTTCACTGAAGTGTCTGTACCAATCAAACATGACAGATTGGATAGTCATTTTGACGGTGAGAACATGTTTACAAACTGTCGGTAGTTGGAGGAGCAGTGCAAAGTATTCTTTCACGTGTAATCAACGTGTACCACACAGCGGAGAAACTATCATATTTCCATACTTAGTTTTTACCAGGCGGGACATTGATTTGAACAATGTATAAAAAAAACCGCTAGAGAACAACCCAGAGAAACTGACAACATACGGTATATAAGACGAAGAAAAACACAACACAATATGTGTTAGACACCACTCCACGCAAAAAAAAAAAAACCCCACAAATAACGTGAATAAGACATGAGCCCTCCCACAAACAACTGGAAGTAAAATATATACACACACACATACAACCAATAAACAAAATAAGCACATCTGTATTGTATTATATCGACATTTAGTAACTTAACAACACCTAAAATAGCATAATATTACCTAATCATTGCTGATAAACTGAAATGAATTTATGTATACCTCTGTCATCACTGTAGAAAAGGAAGGTTATGGTGTTTTCTAGTGGCTTGTGTTACTCGATCTTTAGTTTTAATTGTGTGTGTGTTGTAGATCGTTGTTTGCTCTTTTGTCTTTTGTCTTTTGTATTTTGTCTTTTGTCTTTTGTCTTTTGTTCATTGTGTTGTCTGTATTTCTTCTATTTACGGATTCTTATTACCTTTTGGTATCTTCAAACTCTTCTTCAACAATAGTTCGGCTATATCTTGGCGATTAGTTTTATTGAAGTAGGAAACCAGAGTATCAGGAGAAAACCCCGACCCGTCCCCAGTCACTGGCAAACTTTATCACATAGTGTTGTATAGAATACACCTCGCCATGAGTGGGATTCGAACTCTTAATTTGAGTGGTGACAGCCACTTAATACACATGTAGTTGTATACCCAACCATAAGATCAGGAATACGATGACCACTGTCATCACTGTAAAATAAAGTGGTTTATAACAGCCTAAACACTTGAAATCTTTTGTTAATTTTCTATTATGTAGTCGGTACAAATGAATTTGGTCCAACGATTACAGACACCACACAGTGGACTACAACAGAGGAGTCTACAACGAAACGTCAGTTATCTAAGCAACAGCTACAGGACAAAATGGACTTAGTTAAGACACAGCTAACAGTTGATAGAAGACAAACAAATAGTAAGAATGCTCTAACGCATCGTTTGTTGAAAGTTCCTTCATCGTAACATTAATAGATATATGTCTACGTTATGCTTACATGTCATCTTATATGGTTAGGATCATGGTGTTTAACGCCACTTTCAACAATATTAATTACATTTTGTATATCATTGCGGTCCTTTTTATTGTTGGGGAAAACCGGAGTACCATGTCTTTGGACTTTGGAACTGAAAATATTAATAAAAACTTCATTTCTAGATATCCAAAATTATTCTTTTAATCCTTCTTGTATTTGTATAAATATATAACATGATTAATTGTATTATACGCTTAATTATCATATTTCTAAGAGTGCCATATTTATGGAAAGCTATTATGATCTCCTCCCTCAGACATAGTTGACCTTAGCTGACTTTGGCCACCCTGTTTAGTCCTTTTGGTTTATCGCTTCCAAGTAATTGTTTTTATTTGGCTCTCCAGACTGTTGGCTTGGAGTGTACCTGGCGGATGTTATTCCAGAAACGTGTCGTGCGCACTAAATTTGATATATACGGTCGTTTTTTTTACTATCAGTGGGTCGATACCACTGCTGGTTGACTATTAGTCTCCGAGAAAAGCATCCCCTTAGCATTCATGGTTTATTATTAGATATATCTATTATTGAAATTAATATAATTTGTTCACGATACATCTGAAAGACTGTTAAAATTGGTGGAAATAACCTATAGATCAATCAAGTTTAGATTGACAATAGGAGTGGTTCTAATACAACTTTTGTGTGCTATATAATTTGATTGGCTAAAGCACTTGTATGAAATTAATAATCAACATGTCATAACGGATACTTCTATTTTGAATGTTGACAAATACAATATAGCAGAATCTCAAGAATTAGCTTAAATGGGATTGTATTCCCTTTGAAAACAAAAATGTAGTGAAAACTTAATTTCGTATTGCATTATAACTCAGATACTTGTGTATTTTACGTATTGTCGGTGATATTTATTTTGTCGTCATAAGATGAATCCAATTCAACTCGCCCCACTGCCAACTCACCCCTCTCCTACTCGCCCCCCTTTTCGAGACAACTAGCCCCCCAAGTAAAACAATTATTTCCAACTCGCACCCCTTGTGAAGTGTGGTAGACTGACTTGGAAACTATCAAGTTCCTTATACTAGGATGTCGGAAGGGTGTCGATGGAAATGTAATAGACTCCTTTCTGTATTTTTACAGCATAACAGGCGCTGATTTACTCCAAGTTGGCTTGTCTGTCTATGTATGCATACTTGCAGTAATTATTAACAATTTAACACATGGATTACTAATGACTCTTTGCTGACGATGTCATCGTGTATAGAGAAATCAAAAGCCAAAGTTAGAACTTCAAAAAGATATAATTGCATTAGAAGAATGGGAGAAAACATGGGGTATGTCTTTCCATCCAGACAAATGTAACATCATGCGAGTAACAAGATCCAAGAACCCGATATTATTCAACTACCATCTGAAAGGACACCAACTAGTACATAAAAATGTAGCAGCAGACACCACAAAATATTTAGGCGTTGATCTAAATCATGATTATCTTGGAGCCATCACATTGACAGAACAACAAAGAAAGCTAACAGCATGCATGGATTCCTGAAAAGAAACCTAAGAATCACCAAGCAGGAGACAAAATCTGCTGCATACTTCAGTCTGGTACGCCCAAACCTTGAATACTGTACATAAATATGGAACCCCCACTATACAAACAGTCTAAACAGAAATTAGAAATGACACAACGAAGAAACGAAGAGCTGCAAGATACACCACAAACAATTATACCACAACCAGTAGTGCCAATGAGATGTTACAACAACTAAAGTGGGAAACTCTAGAATCTAGAAGAACCCAGATTCAACTATGTTCTACAAAATTGTCAATAACTTGGTGGATATTCCAGCTGATCACTATCTTACACCATTTAAGACCAGGACTAGAACCACACACTCAAAGAAGATGTTACAATATCACACTAGGACAGACACTCTGAAGTTCAGTTTCCTCCCCAGAACTGTACCTACCTGGAATATACTACCAGCAATAGTTGCTGAGGCCCCCGACTTGGTATCCTTCAAGCGGGGTTTGGCTTCTCTTCAATTCTAAATCTCACAGGGCCCAAATTGTTAGTAAGTTCTAATGAAGATTAGAGCTGTGCCGGTTGGGTGTATGCTCAGGGGCCGCTACGGTAGCCGGATTGGTCTAACCAGAAGAACAGAAATCAATTTGGGATCTTTTGATTCTTTATTTCTTTTCAATCTTTTGCTTGCCGTTGATTGGATTATATATTCTCTTCACAGTTCATTCTTTAACTCTTTTCCGCCACCGCAGCGCAATAGTTTTTTCCGGAACGTAACGGTCTGCAAAGACAGAGTTCTGTACCTAGTAGATGTAGATGTAGACTGGCTTTAGTTTTTCAGTGTTGTTTTGTTTTGGTTTAGTTTTAGTTCTCTTCTCTCTTCTCTTTTGTATGTAGATACCGTTGGTCATGTAAACAAATTAATCATCCAATAAGATGCAATACCACAGACATAAAATAAGAATCCAAACTGAACAACATGTCATAAATGCGCATGTTTCCTTTGTTTTTTCCCCACGCTTTCCAAGTTGAGATGATACTTCCACTGGTACTGTGACATCTGTATTTGTATTATTAGACATTATTAGTGGCTCATATAAATAACAATAACAAAGAGGTTTTTAAATATTTATTACTATATGTATTTTCCAGACCAGTTCCCCGCATTATTTTCAAATGCATTAATTTCAAATTTTGAAATAAACTTCGTGTTAAATAATGGGAGAAACAAATTATCCTTCAGTTGCCCAGGTGGGCTACGATATTCCTCCACTCTCGAGAGTTAAATTTAAAATTTTAACCACTCGACTGACGGCTTGTGGTTAAAATTTTAAATTTAACTCTCTTGAGTGGAGAAATATCGTAACCCACGGGCAACTGAAGCATAATATATATTTAATTCTGTATCTGGTAACAATCATGGCAAGTTGGCTTAGACCTACCGGTTGTTAATCTAAAAACAGGAAAAGTTAGAAATACCTTTCCGACAACCCATGGGGAACTAGATATTTTTCAAGTCAGTCTACCACACTTCACAAGGGGGGGGGGGCGAGTTGGAAATATTTATTTTTACTAGGGGGCGAGTTGTCCTGATTCCGTTCAGATATATCTCTTGATATAAAAATAATATTATAGTCCGTTTTACTTCTATGAATATCATGAAAAAAAACCCACTTAAAAGTCCATTTTTTAAATCAACATTCGTTTGTATAGATGTATGTAAAACTATGAGATTTATTATAGAATTAAACGCTTCTTTTCAGGAGTTCATGCATGTGTAAACGGTGCCGATGCAATCACAAAATGAATAAACGTCCAAAGTTTGTGAGTGCATCGGCACCGCTTACACATGCATGAACTCTTGAAAAGAACCGTCTAGTATTTATAATTCTTCCACGTGTATATTTTCCCTATTTTGATTATTAAACTGATTTTCAGGCTTGCTTTCAATCGGACACTTTCGTAGTTTCCTGTCGGCGGCCGCCATATTGTTTATACTGGTTATGCAAAAAAGTTCATCGAGTTATGAACGGATCAAAAACGAAAAAGTTCATCGAGTGATGAACGAATCAAAAACAAACACATGACAGTGCTCTTGTCCAATCAAAAGGCACGAAAAAGATATACATTAATTCTACAAGAATTATGAACTCTAGACAATTAATTTCAAAGATTTTTGATAATTAATGAAAAAGTTACCTGTCAGATCTATATGTTAATTCAATTTTCTGGACTGTGTTGCACAAAACTCAATTAAACCTTAAGTGTTATTTAATTTCATGTACATTCCAAATAAATTGAAGTGTCAATTCAGTTTTAATTGGCACTTAAATTTAATTGAGGTTTGTACATCCCAGTCCAACTGAAGTATAAAAAATTGCATGGAGTGAGTATAAATAGTGTAAGAGCCACCCCATTAAAACAAAAGCAATTCATATTTCACTGGGCAATGTGACATTGGGCATTAAAATATTACAGAATTGGCATCACCTGGTACAATGAAATACACATTCAATGGAAAAAAAATGATGAGAAAGCTTTTCACTATTTGTACTCATTCCATTAATTTCTTTAATACTTGATAAAATAGAATTAACATAGAGACATAATGGGTAACTTTTCCTTAATAAATAACCAAAAATGTTGAAATTAAATGTCAGAGTTCGTAGATATTATCACATATTAACATGCATTTAGAAAAATATGTTGACTTTAAAAAGGGATTTTAAAGAAATTATTTCTGGAGAATTATGGAAGTCAAACGGACTATACTGTTCACTATTTGATAGCTTGTTTCAGAAATATCTCATGATTTAAATATGATATTTCTTCTTAAAATGCATTTTATCTGCTTTAGGGAATAAAATATAACAAATAAATGTAATTTCATTGTTAATTTCTCTTTCTTTTAAGAATACAAACGGACACTGATCAGCATCCACGACAAGAGACGTTCATCACAAACAATGGGTGTTGTAGGATCTGTGATTATAGCTGCTGTCGTAGGATTTATCATTTCTCTTGATTGTGTGACCTGTTGTGCCAAATATAAAATGAAAGTGAAACCCAACGAATAAAAATTAGTGTCTATTTAAATGTGTATCATAACCAATTTCAGTAAGTTTCTACAATTCATCTTACATCCATGGGCGTAGCTTGGGTTCGAATTTTACCGAGGAAGGGGCGCAGTTCCCAGAAACTATCGACTGTTTTTGTTGTTAAACTTTTGACGTTGTGATAGTAGTAATTACCCTAATTTGGCATATTAGCTGCAAGTAGGTTTATTGGTGGTTTGAGATTCACTGCGTGATACCAATATTCCTCTGTGGCATGTTTCCAGTCTCTAAGTCCTAATCCAGTGAAAACATCATTCCTGTCAGTGTGTGACCCAAAAGCTAAACAGTTCATCAACAAAAAATTATGCATCTTTGTGGCTTGAGTGACGTAGCCAGGGGAATGTTCCCTTTCATTTGGCAGAATATCTCCTTCCCTCTGTTCCAGGGAAACTAGTGCCTAGACTTGATGGTTTAATATCAAACAGCAGTGTTGTTCTATCACTATCAAACAATGATTTACCGGAAAAGGACCAATAATCGTTAGAGTCAATACTTTTGCTAGTAACTTCTTGGGAATATGGTTCTACAGAAAAATAGAAGATTTTACATTTGTGTAAAGGAGGGACAACTATGACACGCTTTTCATGAGATAAATAATTACACTTGTCCGTCTCGGTAGTTTTCAATATCGTATTTTCTTGTTTCCAGTGCTGTGTATTGGAACTTGAGGGTATGAATATTCACGTGCATCATTTTTAACGATCTAATATATTTTAATGTTAGAATTTTTGAGTTTAAGATAGTTTTTTCTTATAGTTTTGTGTAGCATTGTGACATGTACAATTATCTCATCTCAGAATTTTACGGTAAATGCAAACTCGTATTTATTTTATTACACGACTTGAATGGTGGTTAACATTTGTTAAATGATAAGACGTTCATCTTATAGAATATTATTATAACTTTTTCGTAACTCGGACAGACAAAATAATCTATTTGGTGAGGTGCAAACAGTAATGCATGATTTGTTACGATTACACAGCTTTTCAGATTATCAAATGTGAATGTGAAAGTCAAACTCAATGTATTTGTCACTTTTTTGCCCATTAAATGCTCTTTTTAACTTCGTTGCTTGGAAGAAACTCAAAAGTAAACTGAGACATCGTTCAGAAAAAGGGGGCAAACGGTAGAAGAAAAATTAGAAAACTGACATTGGTAATATATCCGGGAACGTTACTTCATAATGGTAAACATACTGGTGTTTACTGAGTCAAATATACAAAAGAAAAGGCTAAAGGGCTGTCAACGGAACTAAAGAGGTAATTAGGGGCATGAAGACTTGTGTAGAACCAAAGGATTTTACTGACAGAGTGAGACAAACATAAACTCTTCTAAGTTTTGTACGATGTATTTGATGAGGGCTCAATAAGAAATGGTGAAGAATGATTTCTTACAGAGACTTTAACTTTTGTATAACAAAAATCTAAACGGGTGCGTCTATAATATTCTGGAATTTTACTACTAATCTTGAACTTGATATCATTATGATCATGAAACAATTAAAGTGAACTACCTTTAGAAGAACATTCTACTACCTCATAACTTTGATCTGTGGTATCAGTGCTTGTATTTTCTGAATGTTTGGGGCTTTTACTTGGACTAGGACCAAGCAACGAGGTTATTTTGACTTGTTTTTCGACATCTTTGTTTGTAAATGTTTACCGTTGTAATGACATTTGCCGGGAAAAAAACTATATTAGAACCATTTTGGAACCCCAAAAAATAAGTCCGGTTTGCATACTGTACGATACAACAGATGCTAATATAGAACATACAGTTTATAGTTATATCTTAAGGTGTTGTGTTTATCCATTATTTTTATTTTCAATTTTGCAACCGAGGCAATTGCCTCGGTTGCCTCAATGGATGCTACGCCTTTGGCATCACTGCTACAACGTCTGGTAGTAAGTTTCATTGATAAATATTATACGAGAAGGAGTATCTATTAGCAAGTTAGTGGTACCTTTTTATTGCCAAATGAGCAATTGTCGGCTATATCATTGATTTGATTTGATTTTTTGTGTTTCACGCCACTTTCAACAATATTTCAGCTATATCATGGCGACCAGTTTTAGTGGTGGAGGAAGCCGGAGTACCCGGAGAGAATCACCGACCATAGGCAAGCAACTGGTAAACTTTATCATTTGCGGTTGTGAGTCGAGTGCACCCTGTTTTGTAATTTACAAAGCCGGGCGCGAACCCACGCCGTATTGGGCCCCTTGGCTATATCATGGCGGGGAAAAGTTATCTCTTCATGGGATGATGACGCCCACTTGGACACATTATTCTGATTCCTAGCCAACTAGTATTTGGCCTTATTCATTAGAGCTGCGTACTTAGCGGAGAAGCAACACGTACCAATTCTATGCTTCTTGGTATAACTCGAACGGGGATCGAACCAACGATTATATGGTTTAATGGTCAGTTACCCTTTGTCATGTCCATAAATGAGACCAATTCAGATAGTCAAGTGTTCATACTTACATGTCTTATACACGTGGAGTTGGATGATTATAGTGTTAGTACACTAAGCGTTAGTCTTTGGTATGACCCGAACGAGGCTTGAACTCAGATCTATCGAGCTAGAGGCGAGCACGTTAACCATGATTACAGTGTTAGTACACTAAGCGTTAGTCTTTGGTATGACCCGAACGAGGCTTGAACTCAGATCTACCGAGCTAGAGGCGAGGACGTTAACGATGATTACAGTGTTAATACACTAAGCGTTAGTCTTTGGTATGACCC
>MJUT01063515.1:166538-202227 GCA_002080005.1 Gigantidas platifrons
ATGATTACAGTGTTAGTACACTAAGCGTTAGTCTTTGGTATGACCCGAACGAGGCTTGAACTCAGATCTATCGAGCTAGAGGCGAGCACGTTAACGATGATTACAGTGTTAGTACACTAAGCGTTAGTCTTTGGTATGACCCGAACGAGGCTTGAACTCAGATCTATCGAGCTAGAGGCGAGAACGTTAACCATGATTACAGTGTTAATACACTAAGCGTTAGTCTTTGGTATGACCCGAACGAGGCTTGAACTCAGATCTACTGAGCTAGAGGCGAGCACGTTAACCATTTCACTATTGATGCGGTTTGTCTAGATCAGTAATAGATTATTACATTTATTATTATTTGTACAATAATATCCCAGCAAAGCTATTCATAAAACTGGCCTCCCAAATCAGATACCGGCCACTTTTTACGCCTGATGATTCTATTCATTACTGGTTTTATTAACCATGACCCTTTAAACGGTAAATGTAAATGAGTGTTTGACTTCTGGTCTGTTTTATTTATATCGTCTTATATACCTATTATTTATTACAGACGATATAAATAAACAGACCATAGTCGAGCAACCCTTTACGATGGCCGTTTAAAGAGTCCTTGTTAATAAAACTAGTAATGATTAAATTCAACATGCGTAAAAAGTTCCCGGTAACTAATTTTGGTTTCCAGCTTGTGCCTTGTCCGACAGCGATTAAACTATGTCGGGGCTCTCTAATTTGACATTGAACCTATTCATAACTATCAAGGTGTATTTGAGTGGGATATCACCTACACAACACATGTACTTGACTGTTTACATTTTTTGCATCGACTCAGTAACAATAGTTCGACTTTCAAAGAGATTATATTTATAATCCATTATAACCCAGCTTTTTTTTCGTATAAGATATCATTTGTAGATAGGCGACTAACGGAAAATAAGTTTCAAAAATTGAAATGCACATAACCAGATTTGAGTAAAATTCTCTATTTATAATTTACCCCTTGTTGCAGGTCAGATGTTCCTTCAAAATATAAATTAATTTTCTGTACAAAGCAAAACAAAAAAAATAATTGAAAAACCAAAAACATGCATATTTACAAGTTGAATTATTGTACAAGTTAAATACCGTACATTTCAAACAAAAGAACTGAGCATTATAGAATATGGAAAGCTTCTTTTTCCGCACCCGTACACAGGTCAAGACCTCGACGCCTTCGGCATCTCGCCTTCACCTGTGTACTCGTGCGGAAAAAGAAGCCTCCCAGATCCAATAAAGGACAGTTCTTTTGTTTGAAATGTACGGTATCCTATTCTTAACTGCTGGTTGTTTCAAGAAATCTTATATGAATTGCCATTTCCTTTCAGTGCATTAATAATTTCTAAAAATTGATATCTTTATAACTAGGTAAAATGTGCAAAAGTCATTTAGAAATGTATAAAGTTATGTACATTGTATGTCTAGCTTTTCTCGTTACTTGATCTCAATAATTAAACATTTTCAAATAAACATATGAAAAAAGCGAAGTAGCAATCACGAATTGACCATCCAGGAACACTGGCAACATTGGTCATACAAGACACAGGACGAAGACAAACAGAAGAAGAAAGATAGAAAACTAAAAGGAAGAGCTACACGGACTCCACCAAACACAGCATGTGAACACAGGTGCTCGCGAAGGTTAAGCAGTTATTTAAGAAATAATTCATGGCAGCCCGAATTGACGCTCGGGGTAAAATAATTGGCGTAAAGTGTCTTCTCGTGGTAAAAATAACATAAATTCGGGCTACCGTGAATTATTTCGATTCTAATATGTAAAAATTGGTAAAATATCGTAATAAATTGTCGATGACGTCATAAATTACAATGGGTGTAGGTATATATTATTTTTACCACGGGTTTGGACTCAAAGCGATTGAAGGACGTCATATTAGAATGTATCTTATACGACACACAAGAGCCCAATCAAACTTTACAAAATGCATTCACAGAAGCAGAAAGCAGTTCCATAGTGAATCCCATCCTGACTTTAAAGTTTATGGTTTTTACTGCTGACCAAACAACATATTTGCCATGGCTAAAACTGTAACATAGAATCGTATGAGAAAATTATGAAAACAATTTTGTTGAAACCTCATTATCGATTGGATAAATGTTATATTAATTATATTATATTCAATTACAAACACGTGTTGCATGATCTCAATATTGACGATTTCAAATCTAAGCCTCCTGATTGCACATGTGCAAGTTCCCCATTCATATCTATTCCGGCTGGCCACGTTATAACTGGTGACCTTAAAATTATCAACAACACCTCTCTACGATATGTGTTCGATAAAGGGCCTATATATCGTGAGCGTTAGTCTATAAACTGGAAACATAACTTTAAAATTCTTATGGATTCCGTCGTGGATTATGCCAGACAATGGTAAAAACGTGAAAAGGGGTACTTAAATACTCTTTCCTAATGGGTGAAGAGTGTGAGGGCGCTTACACAAATTAGAATAAAAAAAAACTCAGTGGATCTATGAGCACTCGCTCTACATTAATCTATCAAGACCCATGTGGTGTTTAAAGCTAATTTCAACAATATTTCAGTTATATCTATCGTGGCAGTCAGTTTTACTGGGGGAGGAACCAGAGTACCAGGAGAAAACCACTGACATTTTGGCCCACCAAACCTATTACTAGTAGACTTATGCCATATCAGTTTTATTGGTGGAGGAATTACTTATATATACTGACAGTACATCCAGCATACGATGCATTTCGGTAACTTTGCTTTGGTTTTTTTTTGTCGTGGCAGTTTGACAATACGGTAAAAAATACCACAGATTTGCCAAAAGATATCTTCGTACCCTTTTCAGCAGATTTGAAAAACGTCAAAAGCAGAATGGAAAGCATCGTTGGGCGTATTATTGCACGTCATCTAAAATGGTTTAAGGATAGTTTCATCGATTGTATTATACCTCATATTATTCATGACCATTCTGCAGAATCTTCCCACAGAAGTGTGCTCATCAATTTGGGCGTTTTTGATGTTGACCCCTCTTCAACACAAGGTGCAATAAAGATATATGAAAATCTGCCACGGTATGGTCCTTCAATAAACGGAAAACCTTACACCAGCGCTGTTTTTTTGTGATGAACTTAGTTGTGAGCGGGAAAATGACTCACACAGGGCGAGGGATAATGGACTGAATCCCTGGGAGAGATTGGAAGGTTGTGAACCTTCAGCACAAGAGTCTCACAAGGAAATGCTGCTCTTGCAGGACTATTATGACTTGTTGTTCAAAGGATCTAGTGCAGCAGATAGAGGCACGTTAGTCCACTTAAAAAAATTGTTTAACTTCAGACAAGTAAAATCCGATGTTTCTGATAATTTTACCCATGCATGAGAACTGTGTCTTGCCACGGAGGGATTTGTCAGTTTATTAACAATGCATTTAATGGAAATGGAAGATGAAGAGAGTGAGCCTGGAAATGTTAAAATCACAATTGTTAACGGTGACTTTGAACAACGCAACAAATATTTCACTGATGTATGTAAGACTGTTGTTCAAAGGTTATGGCATACAATCAACACTAATGCTCTCACAGTCGACGATGGAACTGGACCGCCTGTATTTTGTTGTGGAGAAGATTTGGATGACGGAACAATCGCATGTTCTGCAGGTACAAACATGGAGAAGTATTCCATTACATTTGTGCAGATGTCGATCCGAACAACCTCCCCCAAAATTGGCACTGCAGTGAAGAATGTCGAAAACTTATGAAATGACGAGCCAATGATAGGCTGTTCGGCTGAATCTTCCTATGTAGACAGAGAATGGTACCATATGAAATGTGTTCACATGTCCGCAGAAAATGTCCCGAAAGGAGACTGGTTTTGTCAGGATGCCTGCAAAATAGTAAAGAAAGGGAAAGGAAAGAGAGGTAAGAAAGGTGCTGACAAACCGGAACAGATTTATGATCATATTTACAACTACAGCCGTGCAATGGCTTGGCTTGGTTTACATTTACTCTGCAGAAGATGCTGTGCGGGAAGCAGACGGTAATGCTATGATACCAGACTGGAAATTAGATCTTGTTAATTTTTTCGCGTCGAAACATCCAAAATATCTGATTCTAGCACATAAGTACATGGCTGGTTACCCGTGAAGTTACTGGAAGACATTATCCACAATCGAACAGTCAATTACGGGGGAGGTATAGGGCGAAACTTGCCAATGGATTTTATGAATGAAATCTTAAATAGACTGTTTAAAGAACTATTAGACAGCAGTGTCAAAGGGCAGTACACAAATACAACTATACAACGTTGTAGCCAGATTCTTACAAAAGGTTAAATTGTTTTCATTCACAGCTGGTCGTTATCATATAGCATTTCCTGATTTCAAGTTCAGCGAAAATCCTCGCAATCCGCGTCAATTCAAGGCGAAAATGAATCAACTTTCAAAGGGGGAGGCGAGTTATTTTGAATGATGAATAAATTGTGGTACATTTTTATTCTTCACACTATTTATCTTATTGATTTTTTGGCATGTAATGTTTATCACGTAATTTAGGAACAACGTGCTGTACAAAAATGTCCTTTAACAATTTGCAAAAGCAATTAGATCGTTTGGAAGATGAAGTCATCTTTAATCGTGTACAAAAAAGGAAAGTTTTTCTTGTGTCAGACAATAGCGGTCGAGCCTTAGACAATGTTGTCCAGCCGTTGGAAGGCATAATGGATATTGTGTATAAGCTCTGGTGCTACAATTGATGATGCCGAACTGTTTCATGATTTCAAACAGAAAATTACAGGTTTAGAAAATGACCACGAAGACCGGAAGACATATTTCGCTGTATACAGATATTTCAGCATCTGGTGTGCTACACAAATTCAGAAATTTGAAAACAAAAATCCCAGAATGATGTAAACTCTTCCGCTGATATTCTCATCTTAAAGTGTCCTGCTTATTCAATTTGGCATTACAACAAATATCATCGCCATCCTCATAATTAGAGATTTAAACGACAAAATAATTGATTTGAACCTTTGCTGGACCTAACTTTTCATTGGATTTAATGAGAAATACAACCGTTAATAAAGGACGTCGTTCTAAATATAATTTTATCTTCAAATATTTGTATAACGACGGAATACATCCTAGTCCAATACTATCAACAGTCTGGCTAAGAAAAATTCAGATGATAGTTTGCAAATTTTGTTTTTAGTTTACGTTTTCATGTGAATGAGATCTGGCTCGCTCGCCCCATTATTAAAGAACTAGAATCCGTCTGTTATCAACTGTGTGTACGATGTTTAAAATGTTTACAGGTGAATGAGGATTGGCTCGCAACCCCCGTTGCATGAACTCGTATTCTGATTAATCGCCTTGCTCGCTCTCACAACTGCAAATAATTAACATCTTGGACAAGAAAACTGCTGGGTGAATGAGGATTGGCTCATTCACCTTGTTGCATGAACTTGAAAAAATTGAATCGCTTTGCCCGCTCTCACAACTGCAAATAATCTCTGTTGATGCTTAACAATTTGGACAAGGGGACTCTTGGGTAAATAAGGATTGGCTCGCTCACCCGGTTGCATGAATTCGTTTTTAAATAATTATTTTCTCCATGTTAAGTTTTGGGTCTCCATATTCGAGTACACCCAACCTACCACGTAGTGGTTTAGTTGGCACTGCTACTTAACGTTTGGTTGGCTGATTATATCAACAACTTTTGCAATATTTGCATTACTGGCGCACATTTACAGTTTAAAAAATATTATTCTAATATCAGGACGATCATTGTGAACCTCAAAAAGTGATTATTTCAAAACATTCATTATATAGTACTTTAACAGTTTCCGCTTAAATGTCAAAACTATTTTTTTACCCACAGAATTTCCAAGACAAATTTTTAACGATGAGTATCTCTGGTAACAATACCATCATGTTTAGAAAATTGTCCGTCTGGGTTTCTCATTGCTTTGAGAAGTTCGGATAAGCGATGAACGAACACGCAAAAGCGTGGCACAACGTATCATACGAAAATGGGCTATTTTATTTTATTTATTTAATGGAGTTGTACTTTACTTCTACCAAATACTTGACCGTCTTTAACAAGTAGAAGATAATGTCGGAGGTTGAACGTACCTACGACTTAAAAAGTTTAAAACTTTGTAAAGTGTTATAAAACATGGAATACATGTAGAAACATGGGGAGACAAATAAAATGTTCTTAAATGAAAATCACATTACCGGGTATTATTGTTGTGTTCTCCATGTTAAACTTTGGATCCTAACGTATCGAGTACACCCAGAATAACATGTGGTGTTTTAGTTGGTCGATTATATTGAATATTGTTTTTTTAATTTCTGAAGCATATTTAGTTTTAAAAAGTATTATTATGATAAAGATGGTATCATTTTATACTCTATAAAAAGTGATAATTGGCAACATTCAATATACTTTAATATTACTAACAATCCTGGCTTAAATGTTCCAAAATATTTCTCACGTTCACCTACTCTGCT
Source organism: Gigantidas platifrons (assembly GCA_002080005.1). Classification (NCBI taxonomy): domain Eukaryota; kingdom Metazoa; phylum Mollusca; class Bivalvia; order Mytilida; family Modiolidae; genus Gigantidas; species Gigantidas platifrons. Next base: position 173,054 of record MJUT01063515.1, read on the forward strand.
ATAATACCAGAGACGTGTAGTCAAATTATTTAAATAGATATAGCACATGCACATATATATGATGGGCATGATCCAACGGAATATGATATAAATAATACGACAAATTCAATTGTTGAAAAGACCAATGGTACAAGTTTTGCGGGGTCAGATCTATTATTCGACACCCCGGTAGTCCGATAGTCCGACAGACTAAGTACATTAAATAGCTATTCTGTGAAAATAAAATATTGGTTTAGTCAAGTTGTGTGCGCTGTAAAAGCAAGATCCGTGGTCAAACTGGCGTTCCAAGATTTATTATGTGGCTTACTGATGCATAATTAGTATATTAAAAACTGGCGTTGAAAGATTCTTATGTGGTAATTAACCGAAGCATATATTAAAAATATTTTCGTCAAATTAATTTTCAAGACATTTTAGAGAATTCAAAGGAAAATGGTCCTAATATATTGCCTAGCCCGGAATACGTAGCCTTTGTCTATTGTTCCTGTCAACTTTACTAGCCAAGACAGTCTTTTCAGTCTGGAACAAATTGCCTGCTACGGCTCTGTGGGGGAAAATAACTTGACGGCGAAGATGACGAAAATATTTAATTTGATCCAAAATTAATCCTTCCTCGAAAATCGTATGGTCGTCACTCTGAGATTATCGTTGAATTAAAGATGTGCAAATTTCGTCATACAAGTACAAATTCAAACAAATATTTAAAAAAAAAACAATTGATCAAACTATTTAGCTTTATATCTTTCTTGCATGTGACGACATTTACCACTACATATTTTGATCTAATGGAGGGATTCATAGAGATGCAGGATTTCTGGGATGGCTGCTATATTTTATTCATATGTGTGTTACGAGGATAGGAAAATGCGGAAAAGACGAAAGTCCGTCCGTCCGTAGGCATTGTAAGCGATATAACAATTTCATTTCATGTTCGGATAAGTTGAAAAGATCATTTCGACTGATTCTCTCTTTCTTAGGTTAGACCATATTTGTTATACTCCTAAATTTAACCAAAAGGTCTTGAAAGCTAAACTACCGATATCATTTATTTTTCGATTTTTATTAGATTACACAAAAATTTACTCGATAATAAAATATAAACCAAGTTCGATAATGAATTCTTCTCGAAAATTGTGCATGAATTTTACCCCTTAATACCTGAATATGGACAGAGCGGTCTAGTAAGCGCTCTACCTCTGCGAGTTCTTTTTAGATTTCTGTATGATTACATTCAAACGACCATGAAAAACCCTCATACACATAAATAGAAATAAAATATATATGAATAGTTAAAAGTATAACACAATGCACCTTATTTCAGGAGGTACTACTTGTGACTGATTACTAGTACTTACTGCAGCTCCTTATCAGCATAACTTGTTCTGAATGGTCGTTGGTGGCCCGTTGCAAGGCAGTATTGTATATAGAACAGTTCTTACACAGATCAATCCCTCCTTTGTATTGCGGGATATGGTGTTTTCATTTCCTCATGTGACCCTAATTCTAATTGGTCGATGTACTGGTTCATATGGGTTCTGTTTTCGAGAAGAGATGTATTTTATCGACATCTCCATCATCTGCTTCTTTTCGTTTCGCCTTCTACTTTCTTGGACTTCAACCGTCCTTGTATTGTATTGATTTGAATGTGACATACCAATCGCGTCCATCACCACTCTCTGATGTCCACACCTCAGACGTGGAGGTCCTTGTCATAACAAAAAAGTACTGATCTGCTACATAATATACTCCTGTACGGTATATTATATGGCGACCATCGTTCCTGATATTGTTCCGGTTTTAATTTTAATACCGTCGTACAGTAAGAGTAGTATTATAGTTGAATACGTGACCAAAACCTTTCCATGTGGTGGTATACACTAACTACAGAACCACAATTTTTAGAACTGGTCTTTCATAGTAAACGTACCTTTCTGCTTCACATTAAAATGCCTGAAAATAAGTCAAAGCCAATTAATATTCTAAAAGTTCAATCCAATACCGAAACAAGCGACCTTCACCCACAGTAGGAGAAAACCACAATAGAAAGAACAACACCGGATATATCCCAACAAATTACCCATAAACCGCATTCCATTTCCCCCAAGAGAAGCCTCATTAGGGGAGGGAAGGGTGGGACCTATAATTTATAGTGGCAAGTATTTATTTAATAAAAGTAAATTTTACTTAGACAGATTTCTAATTTTATAGCAATAAATAGCTTACCACTATAAATTCTGAGAAACTCAGAATCTAACAGACAGCTGGATCCCCTGATTTCTCTGAAACCAAAGGAACACCGACATGTTGAGCAGCAACTACAGGTCCAAGTGAAAAAAGACTGTCTGCTTGTGCAGACATAGACCTAAGATAAAAGGAAGTAAAATAATTCTGACATCTCCAAAACCCAGCCGACAAAACCTCTGAAATAGAGGCTGAATTAAAAAGTGCCCAGAAAGAAACAAGGGCACGAACTTCATGAGCTTTAACCGAGTGGCGGTTACGAAATTCTTCCCCTTGCCACTTTGCTCTTTGTTACAATTTTCCATACAAATGAATGTTTAAAATAATTAACTGATTCGTAATGTCCTGTGCATCGGTGGTGTATTGTTAGTGTGCTGTCCTCGGGTGTGGTACATCTTATGATATATCATCTACATCAATAAATTGGAATCTGCATTTCAAATCTCTATGAAATTTATTAATTTTAATATCTAAAGAATAAGAAATAAAAATAGGTACTAACATTTATACATATCAAATATGCATTTAATTTGTTAGCTATTTTGCATTTAGATACGTGTGTTTCTTGTAAAAATGAAAATATCAATCTTATTTTGTAAGCAATATTTTTTAAAGAATATTGACAAAAGTTATCTAACAATCCATTAATATTTAAAGTATAAGTATTGATAATGTTATTTGTTATTGTAACCATATGCAAAAAGGTGAGTTAGAATCTAATCATAATTCGTTTAAATGTTTATATGACTTTATTACAAACAAAACATTTAACAAGCACACAATTTGCTCTGCCCATCACCATAATGAATACTTGTCTGCCACACACTGTGCTCCTGTACGGTATGCTCTCAAATTTCTATGGGATGTCATAGTTCCCGATATTGTCCCAGTCTGAATCTTAACCCCACTCACGCACTTGTCTTGAAGGGGTGGGGGCATAATAATCTCTTGTGTGTCTCTGTCCATTTCCTCACCACTACCGCACTTGTCTTGCTGGTGGTTTTCTGTTATCTCGTCCTGGTTTCTCATTGTCTTGCAGGTTACTTTGTTGACTTCTAACTTGTTTCCTGGAAACAGTGGTCCACTCTGCATTATAGGGTCCTCTTGTAGCTCCTGCGATGGTATCGCAGTGGACAGGTTGCTCGCTGGGGTCCAACCTGTCAACAGCGCAGACATACAGATGCTCTATTCTTCACCGTAAGGAGTACTGGTCTGCCACACTGTACTCCTGTACGGGATACTCGGGAACTGCCTCTGTTGACGTCATACTATCAGAGATGGTTCCAGTCTTTATCCTGACTCCGTCATAAGTTAAGAGTCTCGTATTCGAACTCAATACAAGACCCGAATTTTTCCATGTGCTGCTGTACACTGGCGACATCTATGAAGAAATGGTGCAGGTGTACCCTAAATCGGACTCTTATTTAGTCGATTCTTTCAACCTCGAATTGGACTCCACATTTGCCAATAATCGTCTACTATTTTGGTAGAAATATTACCAAATTCAAAATCATTATTTCAGAATAATCAGTAAAACTTATAAACATTCAGTGTAAAAAGGTGTAATAACATCACTATCTGGTATGAGATTTGTAGCAAAACTAGCATTATAAATATCCAGTTTTTAACTAAAAGCATTAATTTATTCAAAAATTTACATTCTATAAATAAATGTCTTATTCTTTCATTGGTTACAAAAAGTACATTTATTAGATTTATAAATACTACGGTTATACATTAAATAATTAACAGTTAAAACTTCATGAATAATACGATACATTATATCTCTGGCATGTTTATCAATAAATTTATTAAATACACTTTTACTCTTTTGTGCTTGTACACCCGGGCTCGTCTTGCGGGGTGGTTTTATTTATCCCGGCCATACTCCAGATCCGCCTTCGTCATCCTGGTTGCCTTTGGTAGCAGCTGTATAACTCTTTACTGGTGCTGTTTTTAATGGACAAGTGGCTCTGTGATGCCCCATCTCGTCGCATCTTAGACTTACCGACTGTCTTCCCATGACTGAGAAGAACTATTCTTCCGGATATTCTTCCCCTTTATAATGTACCTCTAGTTATTCTTTCTAAGATACCTCTATTATAGAGTTGTTTGTCATACTCCATGACCTCCTGGGATCCAAACTAGTCCATGTACTGATAGACTGGTTCACATTTTATATGAAATTGATACAACTGTATCCTAAACTTGACCCTCCTCCTGTTTATGCGCTTACGAAGGAGGCTTCCGTTGGTTTTAGTAACCATCTGGTCTCCACCCAAATTTCAGACTTGAGCGTGACATATCAATCACGCCCATCACCGCATTTATAGATGGCGGTCAGCTCCTTTACTGGTATGACAATCCTGATCTCCTCAATCACTGCTTCCCTGGGCAGAATGTGCCTGCTACCTTAAATCGAAGCTTTAAAGTAGCAGTTATAGTGGTATTGTAGGTATCCATCAGTTGTACCACGTCAAAAATCCCCAAAGGGATATTCTTCTTATTATGTTCTATCATCTGTAATTGCGGAAATTTTACTTTGAATATTTGAAGCAGGTAATTGTATACCTTTAATTTCACTATTTAAACAAACTTTCCTTGTAAACGGTTCTAAACATAATACACGCCTTTTTTTGTACTGAAATAAAGGTACATTTTACATCAATATTAATTATACTAATAGGTCTATATTTTTTTTTACATCATAATGTTTTTCAGGATCTTTACATATAAGTGTGATAACATTGACTTTTTGAGAATTAAACAAAGTTTTACTAGTTTCATCAAAAATATGTTCATCTAATTTTAATATTATAGGTGCAAAAATATCAACAAATGTCATATAAAATTCTCTACATAAACCATCTGGACAAGGCGACTTATCATTATCTATATCTTTTATTGAATCTATAATTTCTTTTAATAGAATTGGTGTTTTTTTCCCCCCATTTCGCCTTAGTAGAATATTTGAGATCAGATACACCTCACTAAGGCAAAAATTGGAAGTTGTGTAAACACAATTAATTAGGTGTCATTTGTTGGTGTTATTTTTTTAATAATTTATTTTTTGCAATTTAGTTTATTAAATTTTTGTCGAGGGCACAATTTACTTATAATGAATGGGAGGATAGGAAAGGATAAAAATGTTGGGGCGTTCACATTTCGAGAAGCGAGAATTGTAGATTATGTTATCAGTAGTCTTGACCTTCGGAAATATTTAAGTAATTTTGAGATTCATGAACAAAGTAAGTTGTTCTCAGATGTACATAGACTGGTAGGTGTAACAGTTTCCAACGGGATCGATACTGTTGAACAGTATAAGAAGCAGAAACCCCCTGCCAATATAGTATATAAAATAACAAAATGGGATCCCGAACAAACGGTCGAATTTGTTAATAATATTGGCAATGACAAGGTACTCATCTTGATTGTATAGATAATCAAAATGTTATTAATTTTATTTAGCTGGTATATGTGATATATTTACAGGCTCTGGGCAGAAACGTTTAGGAGTCTATAATGGTAAGGGATGTAATGCAAGTGGAGCTAAAAGAAACAATAAGCCATGGAAGTACAGCATGATACCAAGTGGCAGGAATTACAATACTCTCGATTTTATAGTGTCAAAGAATGTATCTATATTGCTATCAGAAAAATCTTCATGTAGGAATTTATATACATCCTTTCTTTGTAATGTTAATGGTGCTACGCATATCGGCGTTTTACATTTTGTTGTCAAAGTGTCTTCCTTTTTTGTGAGCAGTATTGACAATGGTTCACTCTCAAGTCTAGCAACGGGAAGTGGATTGACGAGAGCATATATCTGTTCACATGGTTCATATGAATTAATCCTGTCTAGCAAGAACAGACAATTATCAGTCGCACTTTTAACAGTTTCCAACACCTGATCCATTCTCAGTTTTGTGATTTCTTCAAAAGATTCCAGGAGCAATGCATAGATGTTCTCGTCGTTGTATTTAAAGATAATGGCACTAGATGAATATATAAATGTCTATGGTTTGTACAATAACATTGTTTGCTTTAAAAGTTTCTTGCTGCAGGATGTCTATGCAATTTATAACAATAATAGTTTTGCCACAGCTGATGTCAGATTCTTCCACAAATGTTAACTGTTTGCTACATTCTGACTTTGTGTTCGATTTTACATATCGGTACCGGTAGCTGTTGACCGGTTTAATGGTATCAATTAGAAGCTCATATTCGTGATATGTGTCTTCAATGTCACATAAAGTACAATGACAGTGCTTTATTACCGAAATTCCAAAGCTACGTTCTGCTGTTGTGGGACAATAGCTGGCAAAGTAATTCAAAATGGATTTCGTAAGATCTTCGAAACAAGTATTGCCAGTGAAAAGCCGATATGCCCAATAGCCTCTTGTAGAAGCTTTCCATAAATGATTGAGTGATTCGTCTGCAATTTGTACTTGCTGCATCAGTTCCAGTAGCTTATATTTTCTAACACTTAGACCGGCTGCTAACTGTATGCAAGCTCGTAACTCTGCCCAGCCTTCATACTCAAGAACAGAAATCAGAATATCTGGAAGTTAGCGATGGCAGATATCTTTGTTGTCGAGAATTCGTTCATACTGTAACAAATAACAGCAAATGTGTTCCATAAAATATTCTGAAGGTGTCATCATCTATTTGAATTGGTATGCCCGAATCTTCTATGAATATGTAATGCCCGCTTAATGGGCTTGTTCCGTGATGCATCACAACTCCGGTTAATCTATGGACAACATGAGTTGGGGGTTAACATATATTTTCAAGCCCCGTGTGGGTCCCGGGAACTACGAATAGGCCCATAGCACCCTCTCGCTTATCGTAGAAGCCAGACTAAATGAGGCGATACGTTTGCCGTGTGTTGCGACCTGTGATGGTGGATGACGGGATCCTGGTGGTTGAAATTCACCTCTTTGGCCCTTACTTCGCCTAGACGGGAGGTCGAATAGATCCGATTCGATCAATCGGATGGTCACGTCAAGCCCTTTAACTGATCCTGTTAACATTGTTCTAGTGTGTTCCTGTTGCTTACAGAAGGAGATTCGCGGAATTCAGGTATCGTCCGTGGTGGGTAAGGAAGGGATGGTGGGGCATTATGCATGGCACCTTGGATTCCTAAGGGATATTGCAGAGGCAGCAGGAAGAAATATAAAAATTATACTGTTTTTCTCAAATAATCAAGGGGTCGTTAAAGAAGGCGGTGACTAATGGTTCAATCGAGTAGTTGATATTTTGCACGGTTGTTTCAATGGGAAACCAGCCATGATACAAAGCTTGCGTTCTTATAGAAAGTCTTCTGTTCGAGTATACCATCCTTGGAATTCCTGATACTTTGCGACGGAGATCCTCGGAATTTAAGTATTGGCACTCCATGGTGGATGTGGAAAAGGATGGTGAACTATTATACATGGCAACATGGCGGCTCCGTATCCTTTGTGTTCAAATAAACGGATTCCAAATAATCTCCTAAAAAAGACAAATTGACAGTATATATTGAAGTTTCTAACAATTGGTCACGTTCTGTCGTTTTAAAAAGTAGTAAAGGTTGTATACCACTGACCAAATTATCACCTTTTGTTGTAGAAATATGTATCAAGAGCTGTGGAGGAGATGTGAAAAATGTCACCAAACGGAAATCTGGCGATTGAATGGCAACGAAGACAACAATCGTTAAACCTACCTTCACTAAAACAAATTCATAGTATAGCTATATCTTCCACTCCTCATAGAACTCTTGACAGCAGTCGCTACATAGACGAATATTTGGACGATCTGTCAGATGAACAAATCTGCGAGGAACTAGCACCTTAGGGTGTTATTCATGTTAAGCGATTTGTATCGAACACAAATGGATAGGCAGTTAACTGAACGCTTTTCTTATCAAATTTCCCACGATCTCGTCATCAATCCGCATTGGCCTTTACAATGTTAAAGTCGGTCCATATGTCCCGAATCCAATATGATGCTTTAAATTTCAAAAATGCGCACATGGTAAAGGCCAGTGTAAAGGGAAACTTGTGTTTTATTTCTCAGAGGAAGACCACGAGGGCTACGATTGTAATAACAATCCAAAGTGCTCCAATTGTGGCCAACCTCACATGGCTTCATCGAAAAATTGTCATTATTTCCTGCAAGAAAAAGAGATCCTAAACGTTAAATCAGAATATAATATATCATACCCTGAGGTGCGCAGATTCGTCTCTGCCGCGAATGATTCACCTGTGCAAAAATCATAGGTCAGTGTCGCTAAACGTGTTTTCAATTCAGTTGAAACTCAAACAATGTTTACCTGGATTGAAAACACGGAAAAACCAACTCGACTGACTGGTAAGCCAAAAGAATTTTTTTTAGCACCATCACAAAACTCAAGTTCTTATAAGACAGCCACCACTTCAGTTCAAACTTCAATTTCTTCTACCAGTTCAAGTAAGCAAAACAATCTTAACTGCAAAACTTCAAAAATTCAACTCTCCAAAGGTCCTCCAGAGGCACATGGAAAATTTATAAAGGACCCTGTCCAGATCCACAATAGATATGGACATTTTGAGAATTCGGAGGATGAATCCGTATGGAATCTTTCCGGATGATTCACCAACTTCGGTGTATGAATCGCCATCGGAAACGCGGAGATCTCCGAAGGGAGATCGGTGGAAAGGGTCCCAACGGAAGCAAAGCTTTTCCCCGATCCAACACCCATGATGGCTCCGATCATCCAATGGAATTTTCGAGGTCTAAAGGTTAATTTTATTGAAAACACAATACTAGTCCAAGCACTTCTACCAGTTGCATTTTGTCTTCAAGAGAACTCGTTTGAAAAATGTGATTATCAATCTGAGAAATTATTCCGTGTACAACACTTTGTAGATGAGGATGAAAGAGCTGCTGGCGGCTCAACAATCCTCGTTCGAGAAAATTTTACAGTTATGTTAATCTCGACACAGATCTGCAGGCTGTTGCTGTACGAAACTCTTTAGATAAAACTATAACCTTATGTTCTGTTTACATAACACCACACTAATCACTCGGTTTAACCCAGCTTAAAAAAACTAGTAAATCAGTTACCTACCCCTTTCATTATAATGGGCGACTTTAATGGAAATAACCCCTTGTAGGGTAGCAAAACAACCACCGACAAAGGCAAAAAACTTGCGGACTTTATCTCCCAGGAATGATTATGTATCTTTAACGACGGTACTGATACATATTTACATACTGGGAATGGGTCTTATTCAGCTATTGATCTTACTGTTACTGATCCATCTCTTCTTCTAGATTCTCATGGAAAGTCCATGATGATGGAATTGGTCATTTTACCAGTATTCTAGAAAGCTTAAATTCTAAGTTTGACAAAGATGACTGGCCCCTATACGAACAGATGTGCAGGGGAAAAGTTCAAACGGAAATGATCCGAAATGCCACCGATCCAATTTTGAAGTTTAATGAAACGGTAATATCAATAGCTGATGAGACTATACAAAGACCTCGACAAATCCAAAACATCCAGGTAAACCATGGTTTAATGATGAATGCAAAGATGACATCAAAAATCGCTAAAAAGGTCGAACAACGTTTCGAAAAACATCCAACATCGGACAATCTCGACAATTTCCGCATCTTCAGAGTGAAAGCTCGAAGAACAGTAAAACAAAAATTAAACAATTATAAAACAAACCTTCAACATGTAAAGGATGGACAAGACACATCTGAAAAGGGATCTCAAATAAATGTGGCCAAACATTTTCAAAAAAACTCCTCTACCCAAAATTTCCATCCACAATTTCAAAAAAATTTAAAACAAAAACTAATTTAAATTTTAAATCAATGAATTTGGAGGAATACAATCGCCCGTTTTCATTAGGTGAATTGAGAAAATTGTTGGACAAGGCACATGATGTAGCCTCGATCGATATCCACTACCAGCTTCTCAAACATCTTCCGGATTCGACACTCCAAACTCTTTTAGATTTAATTAATGACATATGAGAAACCAGCGACTTGCCATCAATTTGAAATTAGCTAATGCCATTCCTATTCCTAAACCTTGTAAAGACCATTCCGAACTGTCCAATTATCGGCATATTGCACTAACTGGTTTTCGCTTGTAAAACCATGGAAATGATTATCAATGCTCGCCTTGTATGGTTTCATGAATCCAATGGAATGTTGTCCAATATAGTGTGGATTCCGTCAAGGTAGGGGCACTTTAGATCATCTTGTCCGTTTTGAAACATTTATTCGAAACGCTTTTGTCACAAGACCATCAAGAACGTAAAAGTACAACTTACAGTCAAAGGTAAAACAACCCCAGGCAGTTACACGCCCACCCCCAAAAGCAGATGTGCCCAAAATGTGGTTGTCCTGAAATGAAGTGTTTCGTTGGCCCCAAACACTTGCACGACCGTCGGTAGGGCGTAAGAAAAAACTACTTTCATCAGACCAGTGGACCCGTCTCCATGTGCGAATAGTCCACCCCAAATGATCATGTGACCAGTCAAATCGAGCATGGCGATGAAGTAATGTCAATTGTGGACGTTTTATGTGTCGTCGCGCTCGCATTCCCTGATGGTGGAGGCGTCTGATTACAGTGCGTGTGCTAATGTGGCCTCCAAACGCTAAATTATCACGAAGTTCACCAGCTGTACTGAACGGCCGTTACCGCGCCCGTCTGGATATGAGCCGGTCCTCACTCGGCGTCGTTTTGCGAGGTCTACCTGCACGTGGACGGTCAGTAACATTCCCCGTTTGACGAAAGCGCTGCATCAGTCGTACAATGATGGAATGGTTAACCCTGAAGCGGACTGCCACCCTTCTATGACTAAAACCACGTTTGCATGCCAACAGCTTGTCACCTTTCTGGTATAGTCAATTTTCGCCGCACCATACCAAACCAATAGAAAATGAAACTTAAAACTCTACGCAAAAAAAAATCAGATTTCGTTCGCAAACACAAATGTTGAAAAGTACACGTGGCACTTTGCACACCCTGTCATATACACATAAATAAAAATCGTTCAATAACCTGTTTCACAGATAAGTAAGTATGTGTGTACAGGTAACACAAGTCAGGCGGTGTTTAACTTTTGTCGGACTGTATACAATACAAAATAAATCACGTTCGACAGATTTGTCAAACAAAGCATTTAAATAACATGCATTAGAACATAGTAAAGTACTCTCGACAATAGAATTTTGCCTCATTTAATCATTAAGGCCATGGATTTTCCCCATTATGCTGACTGTCTACAGCTGGAAAATATTGCCTTGGGCCATCTGACAACAATATACAGTAGATTAAATGGTGTTAACAATTGTGAAATGCCCCAAAGCATTATCAGCTGAATAAAAGATTAAATGTTGAATTAAATTTAATACTGTCAAAAAATAATGACTTTTATTAATGACATCTATATTTACAAGCAATATCTCTTTCCATTCTTGAAAATTACCACTTTTTTAATTGCATTAGACACTTTACTGTCGTGGTTAATGCAATATCTTCATCAGTTGCACAATTTTCATTGTTATCATTGTCATTTTTTTTTCACTGATGTTGCTGTATTATCAGTATCACATGCTGTGATAGTCGGTTTTGGAGGCTGTAGTGCATGAACGCTTCAAGTGGTCGTTTATACGTTTCCGCTGCACCAGACCTGTGCCCGCTCCTGGACTTCACACTTGAATCTGAAAATCCAGCATTGAACAGAGTAGTACAAGTTACTTTACCAGAGTGGTTTGTAATATTCCTGTTTTCCAAGGGAATGCCAGCAGCCTGAAACAAGTCCTTCATTCTGTTTGACACCGTGTTGATTCCAATTGATTGAACACTGAATCTGTTACTGTTATCACTACCTTTATTCACTAAAGGTTTTCTGTAAAACCTGCCTTCCCTTGGAAACTTTCACAATACATCTTGGATTAGACGGATGACTTTTCTGGGTAATACGTTTCACATCTACGTTTCTATTGTTTAACCCACCTTGTACATTTTTACATAATCTTCCAGTGTAATACAGTTCTTTATTTCCATTCTACTGAAATGCTGAACTGTGATGCATCGACATGTTTGTGCTCATCAAGAGCCGAGGAAACCAAACATTTTACAGTTGTAAAAACACAATATAACTTAATCCAGTAGATAAATCGATATTGAATACACCACTATCCCACAAAGCTTGTTCATCATTGGGTAATACGGGATCTGCTCGGTAATTTTGTTATTACCCTTATTGATTAGTAAGTTCCTTCATCCTACTGTCTAAACATTGTTGCATCCTTCTGGAAAAACATCACATCGTTCCTGTTACAGTCTACCCTACAGATAGGAAATAATTCTGATTATGTAAAATTGCAATAAATTAGTGACAATTCAAGGATTAATACATAAACAAAATAATCAATTAATAATGAATTTAAGTTAAAAGCACATTTATTGTGTAAGTTGACGTAAGTATTGCAACAGCGTTTATTCTTGTGTTAATTCATGAATAAGGTGTCATTGTTCCCGTAATGCACATGTATGATTTTTTTCCCACAAACCTACATTGCCTTGACTCCTGAATATGGCTGAAATATTGCTTGCTAGACGGTTTAAGTCAATCAATCAATCACATTTCTTCACATACAATTAATATATATATTATGATTTTAAAAAGGGGGCTTTGTATCTCAGTAGATACATGTACATGTGTAAGTTCATGAATAAAGTGTCATTGTTCCCGTAATGTACATGTACTTGTATGATTTTTTTCAATCACAATCATACACACTGAAATATTGCTTGCTAGACGTTATAAATCAATCAATCAACATTTCAACACATTCAATGTATATAATATTATGATTTAAAAAAAAGGGGGGGTTAGTGATGTTAATTTTGTATCTCAGTAGATACAACTAAATTGAATTGTTGAATAGTGGAATAATTTTCATATTTTGGGAGGAAGTTTGTATAGAAGATAGCTAAAATATTGCTTGCTGGGTATAAATCAGTCAATCAAATAAAAGTTGTTCTTCTTTAATACTACATGTATGATATTAGGAAAAATAATTACATGAATACAAGTATATGAAAACAGTTACCTTTGGATGCCTGATGTTATCTGGACCAATGTATTAGAAGGGTACGGAGTGCTATCACCTCGACGACATTCCAGAATAAATTGTGACATCCAGTAGTTTAATAACTCATTTGTCAGCAAATTTGGATCACTTGGTATAGCTCTGCCACCATCTGCATATGTCTCAGGATATAGATTTCTTTCTAGGGTCCAAGCCACCCATACACCAACAGCCCATTTATTATTACTTCTTGTCTTGCGTGGAATTGCATCCTGTATCTTCTTGTTCAACTCCGCATTTGACATTGGAGTAGAACATCTTCGCTTGGTACTACATGTAGTATCACCTTCTTTACATCAATTAGATTTTGCGTAGGCATCAGCATCAAATCAGAGAATGATATTTCTTCTTTCAACTCAAAATTACCAAGATCAAAGTTGGAAGCCATGATTGAGTGAGTGAGTGAGTTACTGACAGACAGACTGACTAACTACATGTAGCAATATGGATTTTTAGTGTTTTATATATAAGGATAGTACAGTTCACAAACTACTTATGCATGACCCATGCAAATTTTATGTACTAGTTTATAATGGTTCACTTGTACATTTTTTATTTGCAAATAGTGTTCACTAAATGTATAGAAATAGTTTGACAGATAACTGTGTTTATAAAGTATATTTAACAATCAATGATGATATGATATTGTCTTGATTACTTTACAATGTTCTAAGTTTGTAAGAACAATGATAATCCCTTCTGTCTAAGCTTTCAATTTTCACAGTGGTACCGGAGCTGCTGGTAAATGTCTGGTCGCTAATACTACTGGCCACGTCTGGGCTGGTAAAAGTTATGTACAAATGTACCAATCTTTACCTTCGCCGCATTTATATAGGGCCGTTATCTCCTTCACCGGTAAGTGGTCTTTAGCATCGGTAATGACTGCACCTCTTGTCTCTGGAACCTTTCCAACACCATACTTCAATCTAACACTTGACTCCATAATCTCTATCCATTATTCTTGATATAGTACAGGCCAGAACAAATACTGTTTATATTTCAAACATTTATTAATCAATAACAAATACTATACAACAACAAATATATCACAGTTTTAGCTTACATAATTAATAGAATGTTATATTTAATTTTTCATTTTCGAGTTTGTGCCCCTTTTCACCACATCGCAGGCACACAGACTGCCTTCCCATTACAGTGATCAGGACAGTTCTGCCTGCTATTCTACCTTTATATGGGATGTCTTGGTACTCCCTCTCTGTACATACTGCCGGTTACTAATCCCAGTTCTTCCATGTAGTCTTGCACTGGTTCACATTTCATGTGAAATTGATACTAGTGTATCCTAAAACGGACTCTCCTCCTGTCGATCCTCTCGCAGTGTACTTCACCGCTAGCCCCAGTGACTGTTCTGTCGCCAAACTCATCTATCAAGCTCTCTGAAGAAAAGGTCACGTACCAATCTCGACCATCGCTGCACTTGTATATCGCAGTTAACTCCTGGACTGGAAGCAATGCCTTGATCTCACTGATCACCGCACTTCTGGTCAGGATCGACATGCTACCATTAAAGCGAAGCTTTAAGGTAACAGCCATGGTGTTCTTGTCGTAAGCCTCCATATACCACGTCCTAGATCCCCGAAGCTTTAAGGTAGCAGCCATGGTGTTCTTGTCGTAAGCCTCCATATACCACGTCCTAGATCCCCGAAGCTTTAAGGTAGCAGCGATGGTGTTCTTGTCGTAAGCCTCCATATACCACGTCCTAGATCCCCGAAGGGATAGTCTTCTTAATCAGCTCTTCTTTCGTCTCTGTCTAATCGCTTCGTCTTCAATCTTCTCCAAGAACAGATACTTTTTTTATATTTCAAACATACCAAATACTATACAACAACAAATATATCAGTTTTAGCTTACATAATCGATATAATGTTATATTTAATTTTTCACTTTCAATTTTACAAAACAAATCATTGATACACCAATACTGCATAAATCTTAAACTAGGAAAACGTTCGAAATCTGCTAAGATACCAATTTTCAATTGACTTCAAAAGTACAAGTATGAAAAATATTAGAAGTAACATTTTTCCTTTCAAATTGTTTTACAATACATAGATATAATTAACAATAAAATACTAAATTAATTTTTATCACTAATATCTAAATACATGTTCTATTTTAAATACAATAATAGTTGTTTGTCCTGTTTTCTGGATACAGTGGTCCATTCTGTGATATCTCCCCTGGTAGCAGCAGCGTAGCTACGAGGCTGGTCTCTTTGTGGGCAAGTGGCTCTCCGGTGTCCAACCTCTCCGCATCGCAGGCATACGGAGGCTCTGCCCATTACTGTCAGGAGTTTTGGTCTGCCACACACATTACTCCTGTATTGGATATCATAGTTCCTGATATCGTACCGGTCTTCAGTCTGACTCCGTCGTAGTTCTGAGTCTCGTACTCTAACTGAATACGAGACCCAAACTTTTCCATATGTTGTTCTATGGTGTTCATATCCATGAAGAATGGATACCAGTGGACACGAAAACGGACACGTCGTTTATCTGTCCTCTATACCTCTACTTCTGCTCCACTCTTGCCGATAAACTGCGTCTCTCCTACCTCGTCAACGATTGACGGACTGTCGAAGAGAAAGTACCAATCCCAAGCCTCTCCACATCTATACAGCGCCTGTAGGTTACTGATAGGCAGGTGGTCCTTTACTTCTTCCAAAACAGCTCCTCTACTCATCAATGGTCTTTCCGTCTTCATCTTCACTTTCACAGTGGCTGCTATCGCATCTCTGTTATTTGCTGCCATCTCTGTATTCGCTTTGAGTATAAATAAGAACAGATACTTTTGTTTTATATTTTAAACATAAGACATCTTTCAAATAGAATAAAATTGATTAATTTTTTTGTTATCTTCATATCAGAGCCAGCGAACATTATCCGGTCAAACACTTTTCGGGGGAGGTCTATCTTCCCGTAGCCTTTCCACCTGAATATTGACCTTTTCAATATTGCGTTTTTGTTCTTTTTTTAATTCCCATTGATTACGCCGATAATATTTGTCGGTATCATTTCTTTTTAGATTATAAATGCGGGAAATAAAAGATATTGACATCACCACCGCATCTCTAAACAGCGAATATTAGCAACCCCGCTCTATATGAAAGTGGAATACTAGTAATGCGTTTGACCGATTATTTGCCTCAGTGGTGGCCCCGTACAAGACAATATTGCCCTACCCTATTTGTATTTAAATTTAAAAATAAAAGGGGAACTAAACTTAATATTTGTATTGTTTCTCCCCATTGTGGGGAGTGAGCCGATCCTGGAAGAACTGCAATACCAGGCCAACTCGTGGCAAGAGCGGTGCAAGCACCTCACATCTCACCTGGTTCCAAAAATCAGTTTAATATCGAAGTACCCACATGGGGTACGTATCAGATATTAAGCTGATAAGAACAGATACTACACTTTTTTTTTATTTCAAACACTTTATTAATCAATAACAAATACTATGCAACAACAAATATATCACAGATTTAGCTTACATAATCAATAGAATGTAATATTTAATTTTCCATTTCCAATTTTACAGAACAAATCATTAATACACCAATAATGCATAAATTTTAAACTAGGAAAACGTTCGAAATCTGCTAATATACGAATTTTCAATTTACTGAAAAAGTACAAGTACAAACTATTGGAAGTAACTGTTTTCCTTTCAAATTTTTTAAGATTACGCTTTATCCAAATTGTTTTACAATACATAGATATAATAAACAATATACTACTAAGTTTCTGTTTATCATTCATATCTAATTCTTGAAAAAAATACATGTTCTATTTTAAGTACAATACAAAAATGTAATACCATTAGAAATGGAAAATAAGCAGTTTTTAACTAAAAGCATTAATTGATTGATAAATTTCAAGATTTTATTAATTCAACTCAGGAACCAGGTGCAACATGAGCAAACAAATATACATACATAAATACAAACATACATAAATATATTCAATACACTCATTGTGAACTAAATTGAAAATAGAAAAAAAAACACAGGGGACAGAGATGACATTTATGAAAACAATATATTTAAACCTTTTAGAAAAAGTGATAAATTTGTCAATAACTCGATATGACAAAGAGACAACATACCAGTCATTTTTATTGCGTTACGGTTTCTCAAATGATAACTCGGTATATATCTAACTCTAAGATTTACAATTTCAGGATGGGAACATATAAATAAATAGTGAAATTCGTCACCAATTAAATTTCTGAACATTTTGTACACTTTCTGTGCTCTTTACTAATATTGTACCAACGACCAGTTTCAATTGGTAATTTCATGTTACTAACTCTAAATTTAGTCAATGCGTAAAAGGTAGGGTTCTAAGCAAAAATCTTGTTTCAAGATGGAATAAAAGTTACCTCTTGAAGAATTTGCAATTTGGGTTCTCCAATTTTGAACAAATTGATCTACTAAGATCTGTTTTATATGAACTTTAATACATTTTACATTGACAGGCATCTGATTGCTAAAAATAAAACTTAGCCCAATGCTGTCAAAAATATTTTTAACATGTCTTACAAATGACTATTCGTTGTTTCCTTCATTATATAAATTAAACAATAGTCTGTATATTTTTGATGATAACTTTCCAGTAAATATTGATCTACTCCAAAAACAAAGCATTCTAATTTTAATGCTTATGTCTAATCGATATCTTCCCAGTTCACCGCACACTAACAAAATTGGAGTAGTAGCCCTAACATTTAGGATTCTTTTCAAAAATTGAAGGTGTACTTTCTCAATGTTGTCATTTTTTCCAATATCCAATATTTCACATCCATATAGCAAAATCGAAAATTTTTAATTGAAGGTCAATTGGTAGTCGAAGGTTTCTAATTTTGTAATAGACAGCATATAACGCCTTTTGGGATTGTTCAACTAATTTCTTTTTTGCAATTTTAACACTACCTGTATAATGAAATAAAACACCCAAATATAAATAATCATTTGTGTAATCTAGCTCAATTCCTTCTAATTTAAGCTTTACCTCAGGTCTGTATTTACTCTTCGAAAAAATGACAGCTTTAGTTTTACTTGTATTCACTTCCAGCTTCCAAATTTTACAGTAGTTACTAAACTCATCTAACACTGATTGCATTCCATCTAACGATTCAGAAAATAATAGGGTATCGTCTGCATATAAAATTAGGAATATTTTCATATAAATATCTAGTCGCTCATAGAACAGTGAATCTACCATATCTAACGATGATACACCAGCAACTTCCAAGTACGATTCTGAATCATTTAGAAATACAGCAAACAAAAAAGGGGACAGGTTTTCTCTTGTCGAACACCTATCTTACATGAAAAAAAAATCTGAGTAACTACCATCTTTATACACAAGATTTTATATTTTGGTACATATTCTTTATCATATTAAAACATTTACCTGAAATATTACTTTTTAGCATCTTTACCCAAAGAAAACTTCGATTGACCTGATCGAAGGCTTTACTAAAGTCGACAAAGGTACAGAAAAGCCGTTTCTTTTTTGCAAGATATAAATTAACAAGAGAATGCAAAATGAAATAGTATCTGTTGTTGAATGCATCTTTCTGAATCCGGATTGTGATTCGGAAATCAGTTGGACTTGATCAGCGTATGAAGCTAACCTGTTATTTATAATGCTAGTAAATACCTTACTAAAGCAGCTAACCAAACTAATCGGTCTATAGTTACGAGGATCCTTTGAATCGTCCTTATTTTTATAAATTGGATGGATAATACCCACTGTCCATGCATCCGGAACGATGCCTGTATTTAACATTATATTAAATAATTTTTCATAAACCGATAGCATCAGTCTTAATTGTATTTTTAATGTATTCGTTTTTAATACAATCCAAAGTGTATTCAACAGCAGAGTATCAACCACACAAATATAAGCAAGTTTAAATATATCATCTTCTAACTGGTTTATTGTCTCCCATCATTATAAATGCTGATTAGGCAAAAACAGAGCACCATGTTTCAAGTAATAATGACCAATCTTTATAGAGGACTTTCCATAGAATTTTTACTTCATTGGCTGACCATCTAGACCTTTTTTACTGTAACAAGTCCTGAAATATTGATACTGCATATTAAGTATGAAATTGAGATCTAATGCCCCTATTTTCTCATTTGTTTGTAGCGATATTTGTAAATTTTGGTGTGCTGAAAAGGGGAACAGTTGAGATGGTTGTGTTTTTGTCAAATTATGTGGTTGTTTTATTTTCTTTCGATATTATTAATGATTTGATTTGATTTTTGGTATTTTAACGCCAAATTTAAAAAATATTACAGCTATATCGTGGCAACCAGTTTTAGTGGTGGAGGAAGCCGGAGTACCCGGGGAAAACCACCAACCATGGGCAAGCAACTGGTAAACTTTATCACATGCGACAGCCCAGTCGAGTGCACCCTTTTTGTAATTTACAAAGCCGGGCGCGAACCCACGCCGTATTGGTGATAAGCTTGTATGAGTTGTTAGATCCAACGACCTAACTCATTGAGCCAACCTGGCCCCTTCGTTTCAGTTGGACGGACTGACGTACAAAGATGTAACCAAATATTCTTTCATTTAAAGTTTAAAGGATAATAAAAAGTGATTTAAATTAACTCCATTTTATGAAGCTTGATCCCGAGTCGAGTGGTGCATTTGTAATTTACAAAGCCGGGCTTGATCCCATGCCGTATTGGTGATAGGCTTCCAATGACCTAACCCATTGAGCCACCCGGGCCCCTCGATATTATTACAAATGTACTAATTTCGCCATTTATTTTTCTCCTTATATCTTATATTACATTGTATTAGACATTTAACTCAATATCTTTTTTTTCCAGACAATCTGAACACAAGTATTTATATTTGTGAGTGGTTTTTTTGTGTGTGTCAAATTGTCAAGAATACTCACTCAAATGGATAAATAAAACTGCTGGATTTGTCAAATGCTAAAAAAGCATTTGAGAAATCCAGCAGTTTTATTTATTGAAAATTTGGAATATTTGCCGACAGCAATATCTTTTATGCCTGACATTACAACTTCTGTCCTAAAACAGAAAAAATATAAAACTGACATGTGTAGCTGTTACACAATAGCCCGGCTTTGTAAATTACAAAAAAGGGTGCATTTGATTTGCAGCTGCTTGTGAATGATGCAGTTTACCAGTTGCTTGCCCATGGTCAGTTCTGAATTATTGTTGAAAATGGTGTTTAAACACCAAAAATCAAAATCACAATATTTGCATTTTACTTGAGTAAATCATTATTGTATTCAATGTAATGAAATATTGTCAGATTTCTCACAACTAAAGTGCATATATGAAAATGTAAATATATAGATTTACACAACAAGATTCTATTGATTTATACCATATTTTATTACCAGTAATATAATTTTGAAAGTATCTCCCACGAGCAAAGCACTGCACTTAGCTAAATTTGTCATTATTGTTCTCTCTGAATCTCAGTCTTTCAACTGCTTTTGGTTTTCAATTTTTCAAATGTTTTGATTCTAGCTGTATGAAGGTAACATAAATTGTTTAAAATACCATAAACAGCAATGAAATTTACTATATACTTTCACTACTATGTTGTTTTATTAAACTTACATTTGACCAATCTCAGAAACACTGTTGGTATGCAATCGGTGATAAACAGAGTCTACTAGAGACTAGAGTAATGTTGGGCTTCTGGTGGGCATGTTCTGGAGTGGATGTAAATGCAGCAGCCCATGCTGTATTATCAGACAATGGCACACTTGTGGCAAACACACTATCATCTTGTAATTTAAGTT
This sequence comes from Gigantidas platifrons, assembly GCA_002080005.1. Taxonomy (NCBI): domain Eukaryota; kingdom Metazoa; phylum Mollusca; class Bivalvia; order Mytilida; family Modiolidae; genus Gigantidas; species Gigantidas platifrons. The sequence continues at coordinate 194,264 of MJUT01063515.1, forward strand.
GTTTTGCTGTTTGTGTCACCTGCATTTTCTCATCATATCTGAAATTGACAATATTGTAAAATGACAAAAAATAATGAAGATCTGTGACAGTGTGACTACTAGTACAGTTAGGGGCAGAAGGTCCCATTTCCGGGATGCCTTGATTGAGGAGCAAATACAATATTTTACACTAATTTGGTTTTGGTACTTACTATATTCATAACAATACACCCCACCACACACACAATGTTTCCCACAAAGGTTGTTAGAATATTTGCTTAATTAAAATACTACTTCAGAATTAGAGCAAAATTTGACATAATACACTAAAGAACATTTTTTGGAATCAATGACGCCGATTTAAAAGAGTTAATTTGTATTTTTAAAAACTCCCCTTGGCTGGCCTCAATATTTTCGTCTCGATTTTACCGTTGATAATTGACAGGTTTTATCACCTATTTCGAAGTAAATAACATACATTTAAGATATAGTTGATACATTAATATATATTCCTTCGATGTATTCACCTACGGAATAAATTCATAACTTCTATCAGTGACAATTTACGATTTATTTTCATCGTTAAAATGTAAACATTGCACTTACCAGTCCAAAATAATTTTCGCCACTTCAGCGTTGGATTTCACTCGTAGAACTGATCTGAGCTCATTCCAACAATCACACTGGTCTCCAATCCATATCCTGCTCAGATCACTCGATTAAGCATTCGATTCTCCTTTCCGGTGTTTTCTTTCTGAACTTTGAAGCTGTAAATCTTGAGGACACGCTTTGAACTAGATTCCCACATGTTTCTTTCATCGACAACAATCTCAATACGCATGCGTAGGGTTAAAGTTCAAACGAGGTCGCATGAATACGGAAAAGTTTCATATTAGAATTGTTGTATTCTTTTCATGACAGGATAAAATTATCCCTATTTGTTTTCCCCGTCATTACATAGTATTACGAACTGAAAGACTAATTTGGTTGCGTTTTTTAAATGTTTTAAACAAGTTTAAAGGATGTTATCATTAAACAATCGGGTTTTTATTTTTAGTCAAATATATAGCTATTGGGACATTTAACATTAACATTCGTTTTCTATTTCTATAACTTCGTTACTTGGTGGTGTCAAACCAATCGACAAAATAGGCTTGATATCACCCGTATTATCTAAATCGTTTTCATCATCAAAATTGTCTTTAATTTTCTTATTTACCGTCTTGCTCGTGTCTTTCTTTCTTTTACGAGTATTCTCTGGTTTACTGGTATCCATTTGTTGTTCTTCTTCTTCTTCATCTGAGTTATTCCCACTCTCGCGCTTGTCTTTCGGGGGCCTAATGTTGTCTCCGTTTGTTCCTCCTGCCCCCATCCGCGCTTGTCTTGCGGGGGCCCATTTTCTCTTCTTCCTGCCCCCTCCCGCGCCTGTCTTGCGGGGGGCCCATATTATCGCCTACCTCACTCTCTGACGAGAGTGGCACATGCTGTATCTCCTCCTGTACTTCTGTTTGTAGAGTCTCAGGTAAGTTGGTAGTAGAAGACGTATGACGGCTACTACCAACTATTTGCCATTCGTCTTGGTTTTTGGCGACTGCTGCGTAACTTTTTCTAGCTTGTTTCTGTGGACATGTCGACCTCTGATGTCCCATGTCACCACATCGCAAACACACTGTTTGTCTGCCCATTACTGTGATCAATACTAAACGTCTATGTATATGAGCTCTATACGGTATGTTTTCGTACTGACTTTCCGAGCAAATCATCTAGAATATGAATATTACTGCCGTATTCTTCCATATGTTCCTCGACTAGTTCCCATTTCATATGAAAGGGGAACCAGTGCACTCTAAATCTGACACGTCTCTGGTCTAAACTTTCTATTCTTACAGTGGTTCCAGATGTTCTTGTGAATGTCTGGTCACTCATCTCTGTAGCTGTCTCGGTTCTGGAAAAAGTGACACCAATCTTTTCCTTCTCCACATTTGTTGATAGCTTCAACTTCTGCAACTGGTATGAAGTCTTTAACCTCCTGCACAACAGCTGCTCTTTTACCAGGATACTTTCCCACACCAAACTTCAGTCGAACACTGGACTGTAGAATTTCTCTATCCATTTATATTTCTCTAGTATTATTAGATACTTTTTTTTATATTTCAAACACTATTAATCAATAACAAATACTATACAACAACAAATATATCACAGATTTAGCTTACATAATCAATAGAATGTTATATTTAATTTTTCATTTTCAATTTTACAGAACAAATCGTTAATACACCAATACTGCATCAATTTTAAACTAGGAAAACGTTCGAAATCTGCTAATATACGATTTTCAATTGACTTAAAAAGTACAAGTACAAACTATTGGAAGTAACCTTTTTTCCTTTCAAATTTTTTTAAAATTACGTTTTATCCAAATTGTTTTACAATACATAGATATAATAAACACTAAGTTTCTTTTTATCACTAATATCTAAATCTTGAAAAAATACATGTTCTATTTTAAATACAATAATACCATTAGAAATGGAAAATAACCAGTTTTTAACTAAACTCATTAATTGAGTTATAAATTTACATTCTATAAATAAATGTCTTATTGTTTCCACTTGGTCACAAAAAGTACATTTATTAGATTTATAAATACTACGGTTATACATTAAATAATTGACAGGTAAAACTTCATGAATAATTCGATACATTATATCTCTGGCATTTTTATCTATAAATTTATCAAATACATTTTTAAATACAAAAGAATATTCAACATTAGGATACTTTGTAACAATACGTGGTACATTGTCATTATTATTAATCATATCTATCAAAGAACTATAAAATATTTTGGTAGAAATATTACCAAATACAAAATCATTTTTATCAGAATACTCATGATAAACTTTTAAACATTCAATATAAAAAGGTGTAACAACATCACTATGTGGAATAAGATTTGAAGCAAAACTAGCATTCAAATGTCTTAAAGAAAAACCGATCCAATAAATAGAAAATTTGACAAATTTAACATCTTTATTATTTACAATATCCTGTATATGACGAAGACGTAAAGCATATAATTTTAATTTAATATTCACAATATTTAAACCTCCAAATAACTTGTCTAAATATAAAGTATTTCTACTAATAAGTTCTGTACTTGATTTCCATAAAAATGTAAAAATCAAACGTTGAAATTTACTGATATAATATTTTGACATCCGTAAAACACTACCAATATACCATATCTTAGAACAAATCAATACATTAATGACAATAGATTTCTCTAATAAACTTAAATTTCTATTCTTCCATAAGTTTACAACTTTTTCACATTTAATATACAATGGATTCCAAATATCATCTTGAGTAATATAATTACCTATTTTAAAACCAACTATCTTTAAACTATTAACAAAATCAATGCCAAATTTATAATTGTCTTTTCTATCTTTCCAAGCCCCTAACCATATACCTTTAGTTTTATTTGTATTCAACATTGACCCCGATGCTTTGCCGAATAAATTTATCCAATACAAAAACTTGTTAATACTACAATCATCTGTCATAATACCTGTACTATCATCTGCAAAAGCAGAAATTTTACAATCAATATTTGAAACAGGTAATTGCATACCTTTAATTTCGTTATCAGCACAAACTTTCCTAATAAAAGGTTCTAAACACAATACATACAATAACGGTGATAAACTACAGCCTTGTTTTACAGAGCGTGAAATATTGACAGGTTCTGATATAAAATTATTTACAATAATACTAGAAGTTAAATCATTATACAATATTTTAATCCAATTAATCAAATTTGGTCCAAAATTATACTTTTCTAATACATTAAATAAAAATTTATGACTAATCCTGTCAAACGCTTTTTCCTGATCTAAGGAAATAAAAGCACATTTTAATTTTTTTTTTATTACAATAATCAATAATATTTCTATGCAGATGACCGTTATCTAAAATACTCCTCCCCCTAATAGCACATGTTTTATCAATACCAATAATATTTTCAGAAACTAAACTCATTCTTTTACAAATTAACTTACTTAAAATTTTTACATCAATATTAATTAAACTAATAGGTCTATAATTTTTTTACATCATAATGTTTTTCAGGATCTTTACATATAAGAGTGATATAACTAACTTTTTGGGAATCTGACAAAGTTTTTTCATCAAAAATATTTTCATACAATTTTAATAATATAGGTGCAAAAATATCAATAAATGTCATATAAAATTCTTTACATAAACCATCTGGACCGGGCGACTTATCATTATCCATATCTTTAATTGAATCTACAATTTCTTTTATAACAATTGGTTCATCACAAATATGTTTATCTAAATCTTCTAACACAGGTAAATCTTTAAGAAAAAAATCCATTACATTTTCATCAATATCTTCTGCTTTAAATAAATCATCATAAAAATTTATAAATTGTTTCATTATATTATCTTTATAAACTACATCATCTTTTCTTATTTCAGTAATACATTTCTTTTTACTTTCCTTAGTTTCTGTTTGAAAAAAATATGTATTAGGTGTTTCAGAATTATTTAAGACTTTAACTTTACTTCTAATTTGTGAACCTTTAAAATTATTCAAATGAAATTGCTTAATTAGTTTTTTTAATTCAAAAATTTGTTCAAAATAATTTCCTGGAGACATTTTTTTCTTCTTTACATAACATAAAATATTTCTTTTCTAATTCTTTAATTACTTTATATTTAACTTTATTTTTTCTTTTACAATAATCAATACAAAAAGTTTTAATATTTTCTTTAAAATAATCCCAAATGTCGTTACAAATATCTAAACCATCACTAAAGTCTGTGAACCATTCTCTAAAACTATCTACAAAACATTTATCATTTAATACAGAAGAATTTAATTTCCAATACCCTTGACCTTTCTTTACATTGATATTATTTATAAATGAAACAAACACACCGTCATGGTCAGAAAAAGCGAACGGTATATGTTTACAATTTCTAACAAAAGATTTTAAACAATTTGACAGGTAAATTCTGTCTAATCTACAAGCGATATTTTTACTATGCCATGTATAACTATTTAAATTAGGTTCAATATATCTAAAAACATCAAATAATTCAAAATCATATATATTATCTTTAAGTTGATTTGTACCAACAAAACCTCTATCTAAATTACCACCCTTCTTGTCTAATTTACTATTAATTATACAATTAAAATCTCCCCCAAAAATTTTACAATCTTTTGTTAATATAAAAGGATATACATCTTCAAAAAATACTTTTCTTTCTCTTTCATTTGTAGGTGCATAAACATTTAATAATCTATATGGTATACAATCTATATCAACATCAATATATTGAAATCGACCTTCTAAATCTCTATGAAATTTATTAATTTTAAATTCTAAAGTATGTGAAATAAAAATAGCTGTACCTCTACTAAAATGTGTACCAAAATTCCAAAAACACTGATACATATCAAAATAATCATTTAATTCGTTAACTTTTTTTAAATTCGACACATGCGTTTCTTGTAAAAATTAAATATCTATATTATTTTGGAGACAAAAACATTTTAAAGAGTACTGACAATAGTTATCTAACAATCCGTTTACGTTTAAAGTACATGTATTGATTATATTATTTGTCATTGTAGCCATAAGAAAAATGGTGAGTAAAATTCTAGTCATTGTAAGTTTAAATGTCTATCCCTGAATACAATACAAAATAAATCACATTTGACAGACTTGTCAAACAAAGCATTTAAATACCATACAAAAGAATTCAACATTACTAACGAAAGAAACAAATAAAATAAAAGTGCATTTTGTGACAAATACGAAATGATATGAGGGTCTTTAAAGGACAAATAATAAAATGTACATAGCATTATCAACATAAACAAAATACACTTACATAAGTAAGCGAAAAAATATAGCCATAATTCTAAATGGAATTCCGTGGGCATAATCGTGGTCATATCAAGGGGGTATCAAAAATCTCAAAGTCCACAGGCAAAAGGGTAGTCAAATCAAGGGGGGTATTACATTTATCAAAATCCATTAGACAGTTCATTGGTCGACCTCTATAATTTCCTCTCTACCTGGAGGATGCAAAACTAAAGATAAAATAGGCTTTACCTCCTCCAGGTCTAAATGATCTTCGTCTGCTACTTCTTTTACTTTCTTTGCGTTGGTATCTTCAGTTTCCCTCGGTCTTTTCCGGTCATTGCTTCTCTGCTCTCTGTTTTCTCTCTCCGTCTCAGTGGCTACCATGTCCTCCTCCTCCTCTACTACAACCCCACTCCCGCGCTTGTCTTGCGGGGGGACCATATTTTCTGTATCCTGCCCCCTTCCGCGCCTGTCTTGCGGGGGGCCATATTACCTGCTACCTCACTCTCGCCCGAGAGTGGCTCGTCTCGTTGTTCAGTTCTAGTTGATTTGGGTTGTTGCTTGTCCTGTTTCCTGGAGACAGTAGTCCATTTTGTGCTGTCTCCTCTGGTAGCAGCAGCGTAGCTACGAGGCAGGTCTCTTTGTGGGCAAGTGGCTCTCTGGTGTCCAACCTCTCCGCATCGCAGACATACGGAGGCTCTGCCCATTACTGTCAGGAGTATGGTCTGCCACACACATTACTTCTGTACGGGATACTCTGGAATTGGCTCTCCGTTGATATCATAGTTCCTGATATTGTACCGGTCTTCAGCCTCACTCCGTCGTAGTTCTGAGTCTCGTACTCTAACTGAATACGAGACCCAAACTTTTCCATGTGTTGCTCTATGGTGCTCATGTCCATGACGAAAGGGTACCAGTGGACACGAAAACGGACACGTCGTTTATCTATCCTCTCTACCTCTACTTCCGCTCCACTCTTGCCAATAAACTGTGTCTCTCCTATCTCGTCAACGATTGACGGACTGTCGAAGGTAAAGTACCAATCTCGAGCTTCTCCACACCTAAAAAGCGCCTGTAGATTACTGATAGGCAGGTGGTCCTTCACTTCGTCCAAAACAGCTCCTCTACTCATAAGTGGTCTTTCCGTCTTCATTTTAACTTTCACAGTCGCTGCCATCACATCTTTGTTATACGCTGCCATCTCTGTATTCGCTTTTAAGATAGATAAGAACAGATACTACACTTTGATCTTAGCCAAAAGGCCGAGAAGCGATGCCTATTTTTTCCCGAATTTCACATGTCTTATTTTCGTGTTTGTCTTTCATCCAGAGTGTCACGCGACGTGGAATTCTATAATATTTTGCAAACTTCGAAGAAATATTTCACGGACGAAAGGAAATCGACACCTCCAACATTTGATCGTCATAGACGGATAATTTACGGATAGATTTCAATATCGGAATTGCCAATGAAGGACGATTTAGACTAATAATAAACAAAACTACACCAATGATAATACGTAGGTTGTACGTTTTAACTATTCAAAACAATAATACGCTAGTCGCAGGCGCTTTTCCATTGCCGACAATAAGAAGCAAAACTACACACACGGTAATGAAAAATGGGCTGAAAATGATCCTTAAATTTGTAGGTTTAAGCTGACATTCAGTATTTTGCAGTATCTACTAGGGTTTATTTTTTCTTATATCTAACAGCGTAGGGATTCATTAAGTATTGTACGTGCTACTTTCTTATACGTTCTTTTCGACTGGTTCCCGGATTTAGTGGTTATATACATATATACCAAAAACGTTAACATGAATATTCATTAGAACATTTGACTGATTCCCGGATTTAGTGGTATTACAACTAAAACTTCATAAGAACATTCAATCTACAGATACGCGATTTCCCGGGAAGACGGTTTTATTTCTGCCCCTCCGCCGCTTTACACCGAGCGGCTGATATCTAAATGCCGGATGATCGCATTGTAAACACTGTAGAACGTACTTAATTTCATTTCATATCAGATTCTAGAAATGAAACATTATCAGAAGTTCTGGATTTTTTTTT
>MJUT01063526.1:0-28288 GCA_002080005.1 Gigantidas platifrons
GGTTTGTGATGGTCACCCAACAAAGGCGTTATAAATGAAGAAGTAACCTAGAACAGTTAAACAATAGGTTTGTGATGGTCACCCAACAAAGGCGTTATAAATGAAGAAGTAACCTGGAACAGTTAAACAATAGGTTTGTGATGGTCACCCAACAAAGGCGTTATAAATGAAGAAGTAACCTGGAACAGTTAAACAATAGGTTTGTGATGGTCACCCAACAAAGGCGTTATAAATGAAGAAGTAACCTGGAACAGTTACATTAATAATGTCACCTACATATATTGCATGTATGAATTCATCAGAATAAATGATGTTTTGATAATATCATAAGCTTTTAATAGAATGATTCGGGATGATCTCAAATATACTGATGTAAAACCTCTATTCTAGGCCAAATGTATGTTTTGACATTTCTTATAAGAACATAACACAAAACATGTTTAGAAATGTTATGTATGTAGCTTATGTCTCGAATCTCCTACTTAGAAGATACGAATGCAGTTTATGTATAACAAGGGAATGCCATCATATTAAGTTTGAAATTAAATGCACAAATATAGTTAAATCACATTTTATAGTCTTCCTTTCTCATAGGTCCATTCATTATTTACCAACTGTGGATATGGGTGACAGGGCTCATCGTGTCATTGTGGTATAGCTATCAGAAGTCGGAACTCGTTGTTTGTTTTACGGACATGTGAAACTATTTCTAGGAATGCCAAACATCTACTACAACAGCCAGTAACAGAATTGAAAAGCTGTGATGATAGTGACATGTTAATAGACCAATATGTCAACGAATACAAGGTTGTATGCTATGGAGACTTTACAACTGAGATTTGTTCTCCAAATCACATTATCAGTTGTTTTATGGACTATCTAACTATTAGCTAACTATATAACTTTGCTTGGTTCCATTACAACAATCAACTAGATCTTCTTCAAATTAGAACTAAGTGAATTGTATATGAACCATTTCGTTAAATGTACAAATACACTAAGAATATATATTTTTATATAAAATGTGGTTGCCATGGAAACAAAATCAAACAGTATGTTGTAAAATTTCAGAATTTATTATGTTATATCAATTTTGAGCGTAACTGATGAAGGTTATTCCAGAAACGCGTCGTGTGGACTGAATTTGACATCTACGTTTTTATTACTATAGGTCGATACCTCTGCTGGTGGACTATTAGTCCCCGAGAATATCACCCGCTCAGTAGTCAGTGCTTCTGCAATGAATTTGTTTATTAGATATATGTATTACTGAAATTTACAGTGTTTATCCCCCTGCGGTAGCGGTGAGGGGATATAGTAATAGCGGCCGTCTGTCTGTCTGTCTGTCCATCCGTCACACTTTCTTGTTTACGCGATAACTTGAGTAAACATGGATATATTTGAATAATGTTTTGCATGTGGCTTGTAATTATCATTATCTTGGATGGGTTCTAACATGGAAATATTTGAAGTAAGGGCTTTGGGGGGAAATCTTAGTTTTTTGTTGAAAAATCAACAATTTCGAGAATTGTGTCTTGTTTACGCGATAACTTTAGTAAACATGGATAAATTTGAATCATATTTTGCGTGTGGCTTGTAAATATCATTATCTTGGATGGGTTCATACATGGAAATATTTGAAGCAAGGGTTTTGGGGGAAAATCTAAATTTTTGGTTGAAAAATCAACAATTTTGAGAATTGCGTTTTGTTTACGCGATAACTTTAGTAAACATGGATAAATTTGAATCATATTTGCGTGTGGCTTGTAAATATCATTATCTTGGATGGGTTCATACATGGAAATATTTGAAGCAAGGGTTTTGGGGGAAAATCTAAATTTTTGGTTGAAAAATCAGGAATTTTGATAATTGCGTTTTGTTTACGCGATAACTTGAGTAAACATGGATATATTTGAATAACTGTTTGCATGTTGCTTGTAATTATCATTATCTTGGATGGGTTCTAACATGGAAATATTTGAAGCAAGGGTTTTGGGGGAAAAATCTTAGATTTTGGTTGAAAAATCACCAATTTTGAGAATTTTGTGTCTTGTTTACACGATAACTTTAGTAAACATGGATAGATTTCAATAATATTTTGCAAGTGGCTTGTAATTATCATTATCTTGGATGGGTTCTAACATGGAAATATTTGAAGTAAGGGTATAGGGGAAAATGTTAGTTTTTGGTTGAAAAATCACCAATTTTGAGAATTGTGTCTTGTTTACGTGATAACTTTAGTAAACATGGATAGCTTTGAATAATCTGTGCATGTGGCTTGTAAGTATGTTATACATTAAGACTGCAAGGCTGCTTTCTATAAATATATAAAACTAAATATTATGCAAGTGCGGGGGGATACGTCGCGCATTCATGCGCTAGGCGGTTCTTTTATTAAATAATGTAATTATTATCAAAACTAAGGTCCCCCTCCCTCGGGCATCAGTGACCTTAGCGATATTGGCTATCCTGTTTACGACTTTTGGTTTTGTTGCTCCAAAGACCTTATATTATTTGTCTTTCCAATCTTTCGATTTTGAGCGTACCTGATGAAAGTTATTCACGAAACGCGTCATGCGCATTGGATTTGATATCTACGTTTTGATTATACAAGAACTATTACACCTGTTTAATATTCATGTTAATGGTTACTAGGGAATTTATGTTGCAATACAATGAACTACTGTACAAAGAAGAACACTATTCTGATGTATAGTGCATACTTTTGATATATGCAGAATGTGTTTTATGAAGATATTATTAAATACAATTTTTATTTTTTAAATATGCAGGTAACTCTACCAATTGGAACTGAGATTCGCTTTAGAATATCAACTTGGTCACAATTTATTACCATGATTTCTGTTAAACCATCTATTTACGACATAAACGAAGCTAGAGGTTTGTGTGGTGTTCCAAGTACAAACAAAGACACCTCGGATGATTTCACTCATCGCCAAGACGGACCAGTAAATGATTACAAGACGTTTGCAGATTCCTGGAGGTATTATTATTGTTTTTTAACAGTCCCAAAATGTTCGATGCTCTGATTGGTCAATTTAAGTAATATGGAGGTGTTAAAAGGATAACAGATACAGAGGGTGAATGTACGTCATAATTGGAAGCCATTTTGTGTCGCTTAAAGGTAAGTCTTTACTAATAGCATTAGTTATTGTAAGGATAACATTAAATGTGATAGAGCGTCAAATGCCCCTAAATGTATGCTAAACAACGATGTGTCCATCGTTCAACAACTTGTTGTCAAGCTCTCAAACACTTCGACAATGTTATTTCCACCTGTTGCTAATACGTTGTCGAAGTGTTTGAGGGTTTGACAACAAGATTGTGAGCGATGGACACACCGTTGTTAAGCGGACATTTAGGGGCATTTGACGCATTATCACATTGAATGTTATCCTTACAATAACTAATGCTATAAGTAAACACTTACCTTCATGTGGCACAAAATGGCTTCCAATTAGGACGTACTTTTACCCCCTGAGGTATTAAAAAAAACAAGCTTATATATTTTTGAAGAGATGAATATTACTCATAGTAGACGTGAAATAGAATAGATTGCCTAAAGTTGATAGAAACAGTCGATCTATTTACTTTCAGGATAACTTCTGTGATGACCAGTGAACAACTGTTTATTGTCGAGCCAGAGTTCCTAAATACTCAGCAGGTTATAGAGATTTGATGACACAGTTGATAGTGGCGACAACACAACATCTTACTGTATTTGTGAACGACAAGTCGGCAGCTCAGATGATCTAGACGATATTAATACCGTCCAATGTAATTTAACAGAAAGTACACAGTATTGTTCAGGATCTTCACAATCAATAGAATAATCTTCTGGTAACATTTACACTTCATGTTCAGATGCATACCGCAAAAAGAGATCTGTAAGCTCATCACATACAACCGGGAGCAGTAGTCCATAGTGATAGTGATGATGTGTTGGAGTTTAAACCGTTGATATACGATGATGACGTTAATAACACCGATGAAGTGGTATGTCATTAGCTTGATGTGTTCTTCGATTTCTACATTTCTAATGACCGGTTTGTAAATTAAAGACTCGGCAAAGCGATAAGATATTTTCATAGCCGTATGCATAAATCGCAATATCATTTTTTATTAAATATTTATCCTATAACGACAAATAAAAACAACAGTAGAATTCTAACTTTATGAAAAGAAAATTGAAACAGTGATGATCAACAATTCCATATTATGTTAAGCCATATCAAATTATTCAACATAAAAAGACCACGAAACACACAACTAAAATGTGAGGTCCAGGCTCTAGGCACGAATAAGAATGCAATTTTATTTTTAAACAGGTTCCAAATACATTCCGAAATGGTTGGAATGAAAGCAATGCCTACCAGAAATGCTTAGAAAGTTTTAGAAAGGCTCTTCCTACTGACTTATATACTGATGTGGTAGATATACAAGAAGAATACTTTATCAAGTCATGCGTTAAGGACATAGAGGTGGGATTTGTCGTATTATCTATACAGTAGCATCTACTTAGCATAGTATACAATAATGAGTAGTTTAGAAGATGTTGTTAAGTCATTATCCCACGACATTAGATGTAAATGAACTTTCCAAGTATTTCATGGTGCAATTATTATTCCTCACCTTCTTAAATGTGTGCTACCTTGATAAATAAGACATTACGCTATTAAGAAAACCGAGAATCGAAATTCGAGATTCAGTATCTGCAGTTCAAGATTCAGATGGTTGTGAAACTGTATGTGAAGAAAATTAATACACAATACATATGTGATATTTTAAAATCCAATAAATAATTCACACCTGGTTGTGACATTTAATGGAACGTATACATATTATGTCGTATCAATGTAAGCACGGATAACTTATTGACAAATGGAGGTCTGCTATCTATTTCAAAATTCATCATTTCCTTATCATTATTTTCCGACGAAAAGACCGCATGTTGGATCAACCACTGTACACATCTCACTGTTTTTTTTGTATACTACCATGATTCCATCATCCCCTTAGACGAATAAACAAACCTCAAGACATTATCATGTTTACTTGACGTGTGTCAGGTGTGGCAAGTTATCATATCGGATCTTTTTGATATTATAAAATGTGCATTTTACTTTATGGTTAAGTTGGTTGGAGGCGTCACTTTCCTACCGGACACAATTGGTACCATGATGACCTTCATCATTACAGAGGTCAGGAGAAATGAATCGCGTTTTACCATGAAAACATCAAATGGATCACAGACAGTTTTGGAATATATTTCAAGCTTTCTGTGTCCTAACAACTGTAGTGATAATGGTAATTGTACATCAGGTAAACATTGAGTTCTACATTAAATTGTCTGGTTTTTAATATTATGTCGTCAAAGGATACTCGCCATCATGTATATTGCCAACATACACACAAATAGACGTTTAAGACTAAGTGCTAACTTTGATGGATGTATGCACTGGTACATTTTCTCTGACTAAATACTTTACTGAGTATCTGATGCGGAAAAAAAGTCGACACTTTAATAATAGATACGTAGATATCGCAGATAAGTGCGTACGATGTGTCTCTGGGCAATCTTCACCAGAAACGCTCATCCTCAAAAGATTGGAAAGTCAAATAATTTAAAAGTCTTTCGGAGTAAGTCAACCAAAGGGACTATACCCGATAGACAAAGTCATCCAATAAAACAGTATACAATACAAAAGGAATTCAGTGCGATAACAAATATAGTCAGCAGGTAGATACAAGATTCTGACGATCACCCAACCGTTTTGTTTTAAAACGTGTGTTTATCGGAAAACCAACAAACACCAACTTTGGTCTTTGATTTGACTCGACTGGGGATCAAATATATGGTTTCTCGGACGTAACAATAATTACAACACCGCTAGTCATTTGATAAAAGTAAGATTATAATTAATATAGGAATTTTGATAGTGTATGAGTACATAAGGAATTCTTAATATAGTTTTAATAACTGAAGTACTATTTCAAATATGTTGATGTTATAGGTGTATGCTCTTGTCATGATGGGTTTACTGGTGATGACTGTTCACAAGAGATAACAACACCGCCATCTGGTATTAGCCTTCCGTCAAACGGATTATGTACTCTGGGGACAAGAAAATGCAAAAGAACAAATGTATATGGCGATTTTCCATCGACCTCCGTTTGGTATCAATTAAAATATTTTCAGGTATGCTTTTATGATCTAAGATATGTACTATCGTAGTTCTTATTTAATTGCCTTTTATTAAAAAAAATATATATTCAATATAAAAAGAATGCATCGTCTACTCAGTTTTAACGTGCGGATATTGAAGAAACAAAAACATATACTTATGTTACCGATCTAGAAAATTATTCTGCCCAAATCAACAAGTACATTAATAAAACACCATCCTTAAATTATGTATAACTTTTAAAAAATGAAATATGTGACACGTTCACATTATGTATTAAGTATTCGTCAAATAAACGAACACGAAGCAGCATTGAATATAAGACCATTATAAAACTATGTGGAGAGATAAGTAGGCAGATGGGGCGGAAAGGAAGAGAAAAGGCGTGCATTAGCAAATAAATAATGAAGGGGAGGGTGAAGACTAAACACACTTTATAACAACTTATTCCATTTACTGTGTTATTCTATAATACAAGGAAATATTCTACTTAAGCAAATTTTGTTTGAATTTCAAAGACACAACAGAAACAGCCTCATCTGCCTAATTGCTTGATTATCAATAACATTTATTTTTAAATTGACATCGATGATAATCTTTGTACCAGAATCTTTGGCGAAAGAGACGACTTCAATTTTGGCATTGTACATTTTCCACACCCTGATATAGCAACCGCTTTAGCATATGGAGTTTATATATGTTTTTATATATATTTTGATACTCGCACATTACGCTCGACCTCGAAGTTTGTTATTATAATATAACTTTACCGGCATCTGAGTACTACACTATTAAGTAAATTATTTTATAGAACCGTTGCATCTTTTTTTCAAAATGTGCTTAATAAGTTATCAACAGCCTGTTGAAAAGAGTTTTATCATTTGGACACAGATAATGGTAGATGGTATTGACGATTAGATTTTGCTTTTTTTTACCATTGTTTCACTATTATGTTTTACGATTGCCTTGTATACCATATAACATTTGAATGATGATTAAAGACACCCACTGCCTTTCTGTCGTAAAACTAGTATTATACATAGGACAACGTTTGAACCAGGATGATTAAATACAAAGATCAATATTCAGAATGAAAGTTCTCCAAAACAATGCTGCACATGTCAGGGTCGACATTTGACTTCACAAGGAGGAGGTTTAGCCTAGAGCACTACTTTAACACGTGTCAGGGTCGACATTTGACTTCACAAGAAGGAGTTTTAGCCTATAACGTTAACCCCGCCACTTGCTATTAAAGTACATTTACCAAGTTAGGAGCATCTTACCTGTGTGTGTGTTGTTTTTTTTTCTTTATAGAATTGCCCTGATTGGGCTGTGATAACAACAACATTGATATCTTAACTTACGTACGATGCTGTGTCTGGAATAACCTTCATCAGGTACACTCATAGTCAAAAGATAAGAAAGTATATAAAACTGTTTTGGTTGTGGTGTTTCCCCCATCTTATTAATGTCTTATACTGTTTGTAGATTCTAAAAGATACACAAGTATTTGCATCCGATGTGGAGATTCTAGAAGCTAAATATAGAAACATGTTTATGGTGTCTGTTGAACTTCCGTCATCTAGAAGAAAGCGGTCTACTTCTGACAAAGTATTGGCATATGGATACGAAATCAGTTTGTCAAATGATAGACAGATTTTTGGAGAATCTGTCAATATCATTATCTATGATGAAAGTTGTTACACATGCAACTCAACATCAGTAACATGCACTCTTCTGGTTTGTTTTTTTCCCCTATAAAATCCCATGACTGATACTAATTAATAATTTCAAAACCATGACAAAAATGTTGTTTTTCTTTTCTTTTGTCCTATTTTTATCATATTCAATAACACACGTTAAAATATTTGTCTCAGTCTCTATTATACTCATTTTTACGTGGTTTTCAATCATAACATGGTGAAATGATAACGTTGATGTGTATAGTACATGTACCTAATGACAGCCAGTTGGGAAAAGTTAATCTTTGTGCATTTATTCAGTAACGATCACCATCTCGCTTGTTTGTTAAAATATGGATGAACGGTCTTCTGAAATAAGCCTACCATAACTCAAGTTAATAGTTTAAAAAGTTGAATGTCTTGATCATGAACTGGATAATCAAATAACAGGTGATACAAACAAACCAGGAAAACCTGACCATTTCGAAGCAACTGATCCCATTCTTAGTGTTAATTCAATCTTTCAATATATTCAATAAAGTACTGATGTGTTCTAAAGATTTTCTCGGGAAAGAAATATATTGAAATAGTTTTCTTGCTGGTTTTTGTGTATATAGTGTTCGTGTTATATTTATTGTTTGGTGATAATTTACATATTGTAGAGTCCTACGTACGTGCAGAGTAAAATAATACCCGCTTCGTTTGAACAGTTTTCAAGACACGTACTCGTTCCTTCCTGATTGTGACTTTTTCTTGACCTAATTATTTCACATGGTAATCCGTCTTACCCAGACAATTATTTATATAATAGTTACTTATGTATAGGGCATTATCGTGATTTATAGACTGCCCAAGGGACAGTAGTATTGATAGAAACATTGATAATGCCTGAGCCGCAGGCGAGGGCATTATCAGTGTTGAAGTCAATACTACTGTCCCAAGGGCAGTCAATAAATCACGATAATGCCCTATACATAAGTAACTATTATTTTTATTTTATTGAAGGAAATAAGACTTTATAAATAATTTTGCTCATGTTGGTACATTGACAACTGCACGATCTCCGTTGCGTTTTAAAAAGGGGACACAACTCTAAAACGTCGAGCGGTCATCAAGATGATAATGCCCGCGTTTTTATCATGTTAATGACTGGTAGATTTCTTTAACGCAGATTAATGCATGACACACGACCATGTCTACACCAATGAAAAAGTGGAATTGAGAACTGATATGAAATAATTATAGATTAATGCATACCCTTTTCCATAGCAGGACTGTTATCATCCTGAGAGACCGATATCGGCCAGAGGGCGTTAGCGCGAGGGTCGATATCGGTCGAGGGATAATATCAGTTCTGATATGGAAAAAGGCATGCATTAATCTATTTATCACATATTTCACCATTGAATTAATTAATCCTTTGACTGTGCTAGGGATATATATGTCCCTTGTTGGTAGACTGCGGTAGGAACATACATGTATATTTCCCCTGGGAAAAAAAATTATATTTATTTTCTTTAAGAATAAGCTACGCAAATGCGCTATAATTAGATTGCACAATTTGAAGTTAGATACAAATATGACACATATAGAACATCATTAAGATTAAAAAGAAACGATAAGTAACATCACATTGCTGTTAAAATGACGTCAAGAAATAAATGACGTCACTCTGCTGAAAGAGCCATAACGTCAGGAATTATACCGCACACGAAGTTATGATTTTATACGAAACGTCGCAGTGAAAGGGTTAAAAAGAACAAATTAACTTCACAAACACACACACCAACCTATGAGTGATTGATATCGGTTGAGGGATATGAAAAAAGGCATGCATTGTTCTATTTATAAAGAGGCTTGATATCACGTTGTTCTGTTTATAGGGAGGCTTGATATCATGTTGTTCTATTTATAAAGAGGCTTGATATCATGTTATCAGAGTTTTGCCCCGATATCTGCCCATGGGCTGACATCGGTGTGGCACTTCGGTGTTTACGTATGGCCAAAATTGACATTATTATTTATAAATATGTGATAAATACTTTTATCACATACTTGGCATTAATATGCTTATTTTTGCATATGTGTAACGACCGGAAGTAAACTAGCCATAATTTCACCCCCAGGCTATTAACCCATATCAGAGACGTCTCGTGCAAAAAATCCATAATAGTGCGTCTCGTGCAAGTTATTTCCGGCGTCGTCTGTTTATAAACATTTTAAACTAACTTACAAAGATGAGAGGGAGATAGGGGTCTCATCACTATTCACGAAAAATACTTTTTACTAATCACATTTCACGTGAAGTAAATTATGATGATTACACTTCTTGAAAAATATGAAACCCAACGTATATTGTTAAAGGTATGTTTGTACCCTCGTTGCATCCCTACTAATCGTGTCAACAAGAATCGACGGAGGTGGTCAGTATGGCAGTAAGGTTGACAAATTGAGTTGAAAGGGAAACATTGTCGTCAAGAAGTCCACATCAAATAAAAATCATAGAAACGTTAGATGATAGAAGATTATCACGGAGAAAATAAAATTATTTTGAATGAAACCGATTCACGAGCAATGTCCTCTTAACGATTCATGGTAAATAAAAACCACGCTGAGGAATCACATCTATATTCTATGTTTCAATATGCCATCATAGGAAAGGTTGCCATTAATATTGATTGAGGATAGAGATGCTCTTGTTCGACAATAGTGTTCTGAAAACACATCTTTTGAATACATAATGAAACTTCCATATAAAGTCATTTAATTATTTCATTTTGTTTATTTGCTTCATAAAACAATTTGTCGGAAGTATATGATAAAAAGACTAATACATGACCTTTTTCATATCATCCCGGCTATCATCCCTCGACCCATATCAACCCTCTACTGCGTCTCTGGCTGATATGGGGGTCTCAGGATGATACCCGGGCAGATATGGAAAAGATCATGTATTAATCTCTATTTATCATATCCTAATATAAAACATAACGTTAAAATTAATAAAGTTTTAACATTTTGTAGGAGTCTTGTCCGGATTCGTCAGCAAAAGTTACAAACGGTATTTGTATATACTTAGTTCAGAATCTTATTTTTTACCAAATATCAAAAGAAGTTATTAAGACACCAGTATGTTGAAAATGTTGTGATTTTGCTTGTAGGGTTGCTTTTTTTGGGTGACATATTAAAGTTAAAGAAAGCAAAATGGTTGGAGATAAACCTGTAACAATCGAAAATATTATGTTAATACATCATCTTATGATTAACTCTTTAATTTATCCATCGTTAATAGTTCAGTGATGCTGTCTTATCTAGCCATGCTGTAATTCAATATTTTACACACGTGATCTTAATAACTTGATGGAATCAAAATTGAACTTATCATAACTTCCCCTTTCTCTGTTTTAGCACTAATTGTTGTATAACACTAAATCGTATGTATTTTGGAAATTCATTTTCTCAGACAACTGGAAATTTGTAGAGACCGGTGTAACAGTAGGAGTAGTTGCTGCTATACTTTTGGTTATTGGATTGATCTACTTCAGAAACAAAAACACGCATAGCCATGCTGTAATTCAATATTTTACTCACGTGATCTTAATAACTTGATGGAATCAAAATTGAACTTATCATAACTTCCCCTTTCTCTGTTTTAGCACTAATTGTTGTATAACACTAAATCGTATGTATTTTGGAAAATCATTTTCTTTTTTCTCAGACAACTGGAAATTTGTAGAGACCGGTGTAACAGTAGGAGTAGTTGCTGCTATCCTTTTGGTTATTGGATTGATCTACTTCAGAAACAAAAACACGCAGTAAGTATGAAATCAAAAAAGATCATTTCAAAACTCAGCTGTGGTTCAATACCTACATTATCCTAAATTTTTACTACTGGGTAGATCTACTTCAACTTAAGCGACTGTCTGATTTACATGAACAACTTCAAAGCATCTACCGCCATCTTTCATTGTGTTTTCGTAAATTTCAAATGAACCAATCATACGCGGCGTAATACAAATAAACAATAACCCATGATTCAGCCGAATATCGAAGTACAGACAATAAAATGACCAAATAAAAATTATCAAAAAGACACAATAATAGGAAATACATTTTACAGAAAGTCAAAGATTTAACAGCAGCAAAATTAAGATTTAGCAACAAGAACACCATTAGAATCTGGATGTGCACTCAGTTACTCCGCAATGGTAAGCGGCTTCTGCTTCATTGTGCACTCGTGATATTATTATTTTCCAACATCGGGTGATAATTCATAAAAGAGGAAGATAGGATGTGTGTGTGTGACCACGACAAACGTGACGCATCTGTTCTCATCTGCGACACATATATTCCGTATCGATTAATCAAGTCAAAATGTCCACAATGAACCGTTTTAAGTCATGACAGCACTTTAATCCATAGGAGCCCTTGGTTCAATAGTTTCCTTATTAATTGTCGTTAGCAGCAACCCTCTCTCACGGAAATCCTGATGGGAACCACAAACTGGAAAATCATATCGACTGAGAGATATATATACACCATACACAAGTGTTGTTGGAATGTTGCTACATATAAATTGAAAATTCACAATACATACAGAAGGCGTTCGGCGTCCATTTTTGTTGTTGTATTTTATTCTGTTGAGTTGTGTTTTCTGTTGATAAAAACAAGTGTTATATACTTAATATGAGAAACGCAACATGTTGAAATGACCATTAACTGAATATAACATTAAACGATATAAATAAGGCATTTGTCACAAGGTTAAAGCGAACAACAATTTTATTTGAATTTCTACAAAAAATGCCCCATTACAAATTAAATTCATAGTGTCAGTAAAGTTTTAAGGAAGTAAGGTAGTTCACTTACCAGTGTTTCTGACTACACTGACTTTTGTTTCTTATTTTCTGTAAGTCATTCTGTAATCACAAAGAGTAAAATAAGAAAAAAAAACAATATTTGAAGTATATATTTTGCGTTCATCTTTGTAATAAAGTCAGTTTTGACGCAGGTAGCATTCGTTCTTCTGTCATGTTCAATTCAATTGCAATACCTGTTTATTCAAGTCTAAAATGTAATTGTGTTGCACGCTACACCCATGCAACTATATAGGAATAATAATTAGTTTATAATATACTATAAACCTGTTTTTTTAAGCAAAAAGGATGGTTTATGGTGTTGAACGCCACTTTCAACAATATTTCAGTTATATCGTGGGAGTAAATTTTATTAGTGGTGGAAACAGGAGTGCCTGGAGAAAACCACCGACCTGTCGCAAGTCACTGACAAACTTTATCACATAATGTTGTATCTCCTGTGCGGGATTCGAATTCAGAACATTAGTAGTGATAGGTACTGATTATATAGGTAGTCTTAAATCCAAAATAAAATTTAAAAGAATAAAAAAAACCCAAAAACAACTCGTAAATCAAACGTTTATACATTGTACATCAAGAGATAACAACAATCGCTGTTTGTACAAAAAATATATTAATATAATAACCAAAAGTTGTGATTTCTGTTGTTCATCTTGCTATCCATAGTAAATAAGGGAAATAACAAAATTACCGAACTCCGAACAATCTTCCAAAGGGAAAGTCAAAACTCATAAGTATATAAACAGACAAAATCATTCAACAACCGGAAAACTGGGAAAACCGTAATGACCCTTACTTGGTAGAGGCATTTCCAAAGAAATGGTGGGTTGAATCAGATTTTACGGCACCAAACCTCCCGTTTTCATTACGGTTCAAAGGTTCCGGCTGTCTCTAGAACAGCATTTATAACAATACTGGAACAAAATAGGTAAACTAGTAGTCAAAGCAGTACTAAATTCAGTGAAGAGGGTGGAACATCTATCGTGAACCATCTCAATCAACAACCACGAGTACTCTGAAGTATTTTAACTACGAAAGTAAATGTCAAAAACACTCTTTCGTCACACATTGACAAAAATATATTTGACATTAAGTTATTAACATCTAACCAAGCACAGTAATAAATGTACCACATCATAATGGCTTTATAATTTAAGGAAGGAGAGCAATGTCGTGGGTGAAAATAAAGACGATACAAGATCCACAGACCATGAAATGACTTTCAGTAATATTGGGATGACCAAGGAAACACATTTAGTAACTTGTAGCCTCAGTTTAATGATAGTGGACCAGAAATACCAGTGTGCAGAGTCCCGTACACAGCCATGAAACTGACAACTATAATCTGAAATTTGATTGTTCTAGGCTTCTATAGAATAGTAACAAGTTATTGTTATCATATTTGTTTTACTGAAGTTAATCGATTTAACCCTTGCTTTACCATCACTGTGGCTTGTGTGTCTAATTTTCGATTGATCTGTAAATGTTGTTGTTTTTGTTGTTTTTGTATTTATACTTCAGGGACATGATATGTAAATATTTATCCTATAACATTAACTTTGCTTAAGTAATACAATGGTAGATATCTAATTTAGTGCACACGACACATAAATATGCTATTTGTTGTCTTTGTGACTAGGTGATAAAAGGCTTTCAGTTCTTTTGTTCTGTTGAGATTGACTATCTAATTTGAATTCCTGTCACATTTATACATTAATTGCATAAAACTCTGTACAATATATTGCAAACTACTATCTAATTTCAAGGTTAAGAAAATAATCATGTACAATCATATTAAATTTTAATGTAAATATAAAATAAAATTACATTTAAAATAAGTTTAAAATTTGGACCTTAAATTAAATGAAGCTTGCATTTCATATTATTTTTTTATTAGAATGCTATTACTTGTCGTAGTTTTGAGTTATTAATATGCATTTTTTTAAATATATAATTGGAGATTTTATATACAAGTATTAATTCGTGATCACTGGTAAATTGCTACTAAATTTCATAATTTACTATTACTTTTTAACATTGGTTAGTATACTGACGAACTTTATAAACGCAACATTCAAATTTTAAAATATTTTAACAGAATAGAATTGGCTTCACTAATGTTGTAATAACTTGTGTCTAATCTCATTTGTTACTTTTTATGAAAATAAAATATGTTTAAACTAATAGAATTTGCTTTACATTATCTTGTTTGTTCAAATCAATATAGCGCATGTAGGAAGCCAATACAAACGAAACCTTTACACACAAAATGTTACATTTAAAAAACATTCAGGTGCGCACAAAATTCTGCTAATGCGATTTTTATGTTTTGATAAATGTTTTTTTCAGTAATTTTCTTTAGTTAAGAAATTCGTTTTACCCTTCCCGTAACATCAATTGTGATAAAAAAAAATATATGTTTACAAAAATGTCAACACTTTTATGAGAAAGTCGAGACGATAACATAACAGCATGTACACGATTTCGATTTTCTTGAAGGGAATTTCCAGGAATATGGAGGGAATATCCTCCAGAAAACCGTAAACATTATTACAGAACAAAAACATTCACATCATTTATTTAAATGACTACATCTCATTGCTTTTATATGATGGAATTAAGAATGATTGATTGATTGATTGATTGATTGATTGATTGATTATCTTTATTTCCTCCATATTTGAAGAGTTACATTTTATAAATCAAATTAGCAAAACAGTATAATTGATCAAGCAAAAAATAAAGACATACGACTAGAACATATATACATACAGATAAATCTATCAGACTTCAGATATACAATAGCACAGTATAATATTTAGTGTCCAAAATTAAAGGTATTAAATTGTAATACATGTTTTAAATAGTCCATTTGCCAATTCCCGACTTGACTCTAAAGTTATACGCCTTTTTCACATGTTTGTAGTAGTTGCTTCCCTTTAGGGCGGACAAAAGTGTCAATTTCATGTAATATTTAACCAAAATGACATATATTTTTCTCATACTCTGTATAAAAATTTGAATGTTGTAACAACTTGTGAATTTCTTATTTGCTATAAAGTTAACTTCTATTATTTTACAAGGTTCAATTATCTATAAATGTTAAGAAAATTATGCTCAAATTCTTAATCCTATCTGTTGATCTTGCATTGAACGAGAACCATTTTGTCCTCTGTAAGGGAAATAACTCAAATAATAAAATGTTAAAAGTGTATAATTTTAGAGTCAAGTCGGGAATTGGCAAATGGTATATTATAGAACAAAGTAGACATGTAATCTGATATGTGGCACATCAAACCTTCCCATAAATCTGAGTTCATTGATCTCATTGTGGTGTTGTTTATACCCACTGATAAAGATTCCAATATATCGTCATCGTTTTGGTAAAAAAAATTCAACTGATTTTTCTACTGGTAATATGTCCACAATTTTATAAAACATATTATTTCTGATGTGTAGCAATTTTTGACATTGTAATACTAAATGTTTTAGTAAGTCATGTGTAAGCGTATTACACAGTGTACATTGTCAACTCTGTATTGCCATTGATCCTAGTTTCACTAATAACATGAGTTTTAGGTTGCTATTTGAATAGCCTTCAATTGTCCACAAACCAACATTACTGATACACGAGTCCGACGGTTTATCCATGTAAAGAATAAATAGCACAACATATCTTTGAGTGATTTCTAGCATGTCTTTTTTCATTTTCAGGAATCACACGCATTGTTTCACATGCATATAGAGCCGTAGGCAGAATTACCCGTTTCCATATAAGTGTGTTAGTTACTGAGCACATCCCTTTAGGGTTCAAACCAATGTTGTATAGTGAATGTAGTTTTTGCGTTAATCGTTTACAAGCACTATCCATCCGTTCTATCAAATAATTTACCGCTAGATTCTAAAATAGTTCCAGCATATCTAATAGATGTTTTAACCTCTAAAGAAACATTTCCGAGTTTAAAAAAAAATATTGTGATATTCATTTGGTTCTCGCCGATTTCTAGATGGTTTGAAAACAAGAACACTGCTTTTCGTTGAGTTATATTTTAGACGCCATTTTGTTGCATATAAATGAACAACATCTAGTAATTTATGTACACCATTTGGTGATGTGCTTAAAAATGTAGTGCCGTCTGCAAGTAGAATGGAATATTTAATGTTCCGACAAGTAATCCACGGTTTGTAGCTATTAGTTCGTATATCAGATCATTTATAAATACCGAGAATAACCAAGCAGACAGTACCCGTCCTTGACCGGTTTAGTTGAATTCTAAATACTGTAATTGACTGGTAAGTCCATTATATTGTACATGTGCCGTTGCTGTATTGTATGACAAATAAATCAAGTTCCAAAGTTTCCCAGTTATTCCAATTTGATGTAATGTATACAAGAGACCATCTTGCGAGACTCGGTCAAAGGCTTTCTCGTTGTCTAAGAGAATAGCATAGACAGTTGAATCACGCTCGAGATAGTAATGTAATAATTCATTAAGTGTGTATAAAGCAGGCACTGCGCCATGATCTTTTACAAATCCGAATTGGAGAGGATGCGGAATAATATAATTAATTTCAAGTAATAATAAATTTATGCGTTCTAAAACAATTTTCTCAAAAAGTTTCCCGAGAACAGACGTCAGAGTAACAGCACGTTAACTACTTGAGTTAGACTTGTCTTTATTATTTCCTTTATAAAGGGGGATAATTATTCCATGACGAAGAAAACTAGGCAGATATACCTGTTTTAAAATCAAATTATATATGTATTTTAACTTGTTTATTGCTTGTTCACCACCGTAGATAAGACGTGCGTTACTAATACAATCCTGTCAAGGATATTTACCAATCTTCAATGTCTTAATTTTATTTTTAATTTCAATATCCGTAATTGTTTTTTCCAAAGTATGTATACTTTGATTTACTGTTTCGTTGAAATAACAACTCACATTTTTTGAAATTTCTTTATGAAAACATTTATCAAAAGTTTCATCAACCTTTTCCGTGTACAAATCTTCGAAATAATTCCCCCATAGCTTACAGACGCCGATGTTGGATATTGCTTCATTGTTATCATAAACAAGTTTGATTGATGATGGAGCTTGCTTTTTCATCAGACGGATGGTTCTATAAAATTCCCCGATATCTACTGCCGCAGCTTTACTTATATCCTCATATTTTTCTTCTTGTCATATACTTTTCGCTTTACGTTTCCTTTTACGAAATTCACATTTTTTATTTTTGTAATTTTTATAAGCTGGGTCATTTCTATTTCGTGGTTTATTATTTAATTTCCATATTCGGTGTGCATCCCTTTGCTCAAAATGCAAATCTTTAAGATTATTTTCATTCCAGTAAGGTTTTAGATATGGACGACATTTAGTTGTTGGAATAGACGAGTTAGCAGCAATATGTAACACATTTGTAAATATATTTGTATACGGTTCAATGTCATTTTGATTGCACTTTTCATTGTATTTCATTTCAAAGTTCATAAGTTTATCTACTTCAGTTTGATACATTTTTATCTCAATATCATCCGCTTTCGTCCATTTCAGCACATTTCGTACAATTTTAATTTTGTCTGATGAGCCACATAACAGATCGATGTTTAAAGTTATCATTATGGGGTAATGATCGGAGATTTCATAAGGACAATTTGATTTGATCTCCACATACGATACGTCATTAGCTAAAAACTCGGGTATGCAAACATAATCAAGTAATGTTCTTTGATTTTCGTCTCTATTCCTAAAGGTATAATTCGTACCTAGTCTACCGTTTAAAAAGGGGACTGTCAGTGAATTACCAGTTTTTAACAAGTTCGTTAAAGTTTTACCACATGGATTAATCTTTGTAATGTCTACGTTAAAATCACCACCTATTATAGTTATACAGTCTTCATATATTGCATCATAATAACATGTCAATATATCTAAATAATTAAGATACGTATCCTGTGAATACTTAGCTTAGAATGATATCAAGAAATGTGTTACAGTGTACAAATTAAATACATTTGTTGATATCCTTCTAAGTAAAGTTTCAAACCACATATAAGGTCATTATTTAATTGTAAATTAAAAATCCTACATCCCAAGGATTTGTTTAACTAAAATAGCAGTTCCACCGGAAGCTTTCACAGTATTATTACAATTTGAACTTATGCTATATACAATCTCAAATTCATTTGCAAAATTTCCTAAAAATATAATATGTGTTTCATTTAGCCAATGCTCTGTCGGAAAACAAAAATCAAACTTGTTCAATCATGATTGAAAATACCAGGTGCCATACATTGCACCTCGCACATTCCAGCATAAACACCTTAACATAGACATTAAAATAATTAAATTAAATATATTCATGCCCATAGTTGTTCAGATTGGTTGCGGTTACTGTAAGGTATATAATCTCGCCAGTAAACACCTTCGGACAAAAATGTGTTACTGCTCTCCACTTTGTCAAAGTCATTTTCAAGTATGTTCACTCTCATAATATATGTACTAACACCTCGTATTTCACGCTATTTTAACAACTTGGAGAAAGTTATATGTACACCTTACTGCTCTGAATAAGTTTTAACTGCACCACACACGAGTTCGTCTGGTTTATCGGTTTTTATGTTGTATAATATAATACGCTTAGTGCGTTTAAGAACAACACATCGAAATAATGTAGGATAATTGTCTGTCACTAACGGTTCGATTTGTTCAGAATCCATAAATGAACAAAATTGACGCAGGGATAGCTTGCGGATTTATTACAAGGGTTGCTCGTTGACATCAATATCAACGAGACGCCTGATTTTCACCCAACGGCTTCACTTTTTACTCTTACCAGTGGTACAAAATCATACTACCACATTAATATATTTCTAGTTTTTATATCTCTCTCCCTAAATATTAGTAAGCAACATTATGTGAAAAAGTTTGTCAGTTACTTGCGGCAGGTCGGTGGTTTTCTCCTTGTACTCCCGTTCCCATCAATAAAGCTTACCTTAACGATATTACTGAAATATTTTTGAAAGTGGCGTT
The DNA here is from genome assembly GCA_002080005.1 of Gigantidas platifrons. Classification (NCBI taxonomy): domain Eukaryota; kingdom Metazoa; phylum Mollusca; class Bivalvia; order Mytilida; family Modiolidae; genus Gigantidas; species Gigantidas platifrons. The sequence continues at coordinate 19,800 of MJUT01063526.1, forward strand.
TAAACACGATACAATCAAACTTCTAGCTATTAGTAAGCTTAGGGGTTCTTCTATGGAAATGAAAAACTGACAGATTACACTATAACTTCATTGGCGACTACTACAGACTTTAGTGTGGTACACAAAACCTAGTAATTCATGTTCATTTTCAGCTTTTTTTTTCGGATTATTACATTAGGAGTGTATTTAGTAAGATATGTATGTTCTATTTACGAAAAAAAAATGCAAAACAAAAAAGCACAGTAAAACAAAATGAATCAAAACAAAACAAAAATAACAAATACAGTCAGTACAATAATATTAATACTAATGTGTTATTCATTGACCATGTAAAAATTGTGTCCAAGATGGGAGACATGGTGCACTCCTACTCTTACTCTCCTTCGGGTCATCAGTATGTCTTCTACCCTAGTAACTATTGGTAGGTAATTCCTAAGCTATGGTAAAATGATGAAAATGTTGGTTTCTTCCGACAAAAACGAACAAATTTGGTATAACCCAAACATTGCATGCCAGGTTTATAAATATATATAAATTCCTGAAAAAAAGGAATATTGGTTATATAACTATGGAGGTAGTGTGTGATATTATAGATAATATATTATGATTTAAAAAATATAAAACTCAGAACTAAGTCCTACTTCCAATGAAAGAACACCAAAAACGATGATGACATATGTCGGTAGAAATCAATTGTTGATATTAGTACACAAAGACATGTGGGAATGTCAACCACAGAAGTAATTGTTGAATAGAAAATAAATCTGGTTTCATTGAATGTTGACGATGGGAGATAACATCAGTAAATGTAAGAATAGTTTTAAGATACCAAAGGGGTAATCAGAATCCGTAAATCGAAGAACAGAAAACGTAATAACCAAACGAAAAAGTACAAAAGGACAAACAACGATCTATAAAGCATACACATAAAGCTAAAGATCAAGTACCACGAAATCCACTAAAACCGGGTATGAACTCGGGTGCTCCTGAAGGGTACGAAGTCACTAGACATGTGGGAATGTGGACCACATAAATATTTGTTGAATAAAATATAGATAGTTTTAATTGTTAATTTTATAGTTAATATAAAAGTTTTAATATCATGTTGAAAACACGCACTGGACATTTTAAGTGCAATAAATTGCAATATAGTACCATCAGCTTCAGGCACATAATTGGTCGTTTCCCTCTTAGCATGTTATGAAAGAATCTTAAGTGCAATTCATATAAAATAATAGATACTTCCTTGTTCAAATGTGCAGTAATGACTACACAGAAAGGAGTATCGAAAACTTCCTTTATTTTACTTTACCTTTTTGGGATTTGTGTTTCTGTGCAGAATGGTGAGTTATCGTTGCAAAATATTTAAAATAATATTTCATATTTTATTGATGAATATAATTGTATATTAATAATAATAATATTTGTGAAATTTTATTTCTTGGAATTATCTTGTAGGTTCACATTACATTTATTACAATTCTTTCCCAAGAATGAGCAGAGAAGCAAAATCGATCATGAACTATTGATTTTTCACTAAAATTCAGTTGACTGATTATCGATCAAAAAGTAAACACAGTCACATGATCTCATTGTTGACTTCGTCTGCTTATCTTGTTCTATTTATATTTCATGCATTTATGAGAAATCCAAACCCGGAAGAATCAAACTCACTTCATGATTTCCTTATACTGCTGTGAATTTTATGGTATTTCAAATGAGTGTCACTGGGTTATTTTTCAATAGACCTGAATACACATTAGATGTTTGTTTACGCCATTTATACGATTATACCACAAGACGCGGTTCAATAAATGTGCTTCACCGTACACAATATACGATATCATAACCTTTTTGCTTGCTTCTCTTACACATTTTGGGACATATGAACAATAAACGGACAAACTGACACTTATTGATTAATTCATAATTCGTGAAAGTCCATCTCAGACCTGTGTTCTATTTCTGTAACGGATATAGTGATTGGTCAATTTCGTCGCGTGACCTGCTATATTTTGCTATATATACATAAACCAGTCTCAGTAATGGTAGAATACACCAAATTTTCGAAATGATATATTTTTCTGGCTCACCTTGCAAGGTGAGCTTTTGCCACCACTTGGCGTTCGTCGTCCGTCCTCTGTTAAATATTCACATTTTAATCTTCTCCTCTAAAACCACTTGGCCAACTGAAATTTGGTAGGAAGCATCTATGGAAGGTCCTCTATAAAGACTGCACATTTTGTCCCGATCTGTTAATAAAACATGGCCGCCACAGGCAATTATTTTCTCTGATTGGTCGTTTCCTAAAAAATCTTCTCTGAAACCGCTTCGCCAATTGAACCGAAACTGTATAGGAAGCATCAATAAAGAGTGTTTATTTTGCCCCGATCTGCTTATAAACATGGCCGCCACAGGCAGTTCTTGTTTCTAATTTCTAGATTTCTAAAAAAAATCTTCTCATCTGAAACCGCTTAGGCAAATGAACCGAAACTTGGTAGGAAGCATATATGGCAGGTCCGTGATAAAGATTGCTAATTTCTTCCTGATGCATTAACAAACATGGCCGCCACAGGCAATTCTTGTTTTTGATTGGCCAATTTCTAAAAAAAATCTTCAACTCTGACAACGCTCATCCAAATGAACCGCAAATTGGTAGGAAGCAGATATGTCAGGTCCGTTATAAATATTGCACATTTCGTCTCGATGTGTTAACAGACATGTCCGCCACAGGCATTTACTTTTTCAGATTGGTCGATTTCTAAAAATCTTCTCCTCTGAAACTGATTAGCCAAATGAACCGAAATGTGGTAGTAAGCATCTGTGGAAGGTTCTGTATTAAGTTTCCTCAAAGAAGAATGAAAGGAGAGCGACACAGGCTCAGCCCACTGAGCATCTAGTTTCTTTTTATTTATAAAGCTGGGATTATGTATTAACCTAAGCTTGGAAATGTACTCTTGAATACAAGGGCTTGACATCTGTTTATCTTAAAACTAAAGGTACGCTCATGTAAATTAAAATACCAAATAGCTGTTCGGGATCAACGTTGACTGTCGGTCAGTGTAGGCATGCGGAGATAATACTAGTTTCCGGTTATCTACACTGGACGAGGGGCAACAACCCAAACATCGATTGGAAATATGTCTATATCTTAATTCTATCACTTGGCGTGTCTGTTAATACATATATATATTTGTTTTATCTTTTTTTTGAATTTATTATTATTACGTTTTTTTTCACTGTTGTTCTAAATTTGGCAAATTTTGCGTGGATATATTACAGATGTTACGAATCTCATCAGCATTAAAGTAGGGTTAATGTGTTTGTAGAGGAGGCTGCAACGCACCACCTCAATATGATACACTATGCCTACAAAACCGGGCTTTGTCACATAGTTAAAATAACAGTATATTCTATACTAATCAAATAAAAATTCAGCAATAAGCAAATGTGGTTTTTAAGCTACACCTATTTCAAACTAAAATATTTCTAAACAGTTCTAATCAGTTTAAACTCAGCCATGGAAATTTTACATACATTGAAATTGTTTTCTATTATATAAATTCATTATTTTTCCCTTTATAAAAAAAAAAGATTATATCCACTGTAGTACAAACGCCACCTACGTCCAGATTATTTTATTTATAGCTCACAATATATTTATATACTAGCACTAAATGCAAAGTTAGGTACTTGTAGAATTATTTCAATAAATATTTTCTTTACGGGCGCAATTTCACTTTGAGGAAATCACCGTCAAAACACATAATTAATTAAGTAATGGCAGAATCGTTGATGTGGCGGCAAAATGGGAAATTTTAAGGGAAATAACCCTGAAGTGTTTTTCAAAGCTAGTGAAAAGATTGTAACCAATAAAGGTATATATAAATACCTTATTATGAAAAAAGTATTCGTAAGAAAACTCAGCACATGAGAATGGAATTGTTTACACACAAATAAGAATAGATTATTCGTATGTTAATCCCAGATGTCAAGACCTCTTTTTATAGTTATTTTTCTTTACAATCGACTTTATATTGAAATGCAGAAAATATTTTGCAGAATCTTAACCAGCATTTGTCCAGTGTTTTGGACACATAATATTTAACCCAGTGTTTTATATGCATAATATTTCGTATGTGCCAGTATTAAATATGGATGTACTAAACAAACTTTTAGATAAATCATGTGACTGTGACTGTATATCTATTCACTGTCAACAATAGGTATCCTCTAATCAGTAAAATAGTTTGGCTATATGGATTTAAGCAGTGGTTTCTGGCAGCTGATCATGACTGGCTCGGATAAGGAGAAGACTGTTTCCACAAGCCAAGTATTGTACTATTTTCGAGTGATGCCATACGGATTGACTAAAACACCATGTAGTTTTGAAAGGTTTATGGAAAATATGCTAAGAGGACTACAATGGGTAGAGTGATTACCTTATATGGATTACAATATTGTGGCATCATCTACAATCTAGGAGGAGTTTCTTGAAAGATTAGAAAATGTGTTTAAAATATTACTTGAGACTGATCTGAAACTGAAACATCGAAGAGTTTGCCAGAAAAGTGTAGAATATCTGGGGTACATAGTGTCGTGTCCAAAAACAGGCATCCATATATACCAGGAAAAGATTGAATCAATTCAAAAGTGGCCTGACTTAGTTTTAACAAGGATAATAATATTTTATTCCGAGTGAAAACGTTTATTATTAAGAAGAGTTTGAAGATGCCAAAGGTGTAAACATAATCCGTAAATCGAAGAAGAACAGGCAACACAATGGCCAAGTGAAAAAGTACAAAAAGACAAAAACGATCTACAAAACATACACATATAACTAAAGATCGAGTAACACGAACCCCACTAAAACCGGGGGTGAACTCGGGTGCTCCTGAAAGGTAAGCAGTTCCTGCTCCACTAGTAGCAACCGTCCTGTTAATCTAGTTACAAACCCGGTGATAAGTCAAGAATGAGGAAAGGATCGGGAAGTGCTTACGACAAGTGGAACATATCCGTGGTCATTTGTGACACATATATTCTATAACGGTCAACCAAGTCATGGTGGTGACCGTAAAACTTTCGAAGGGATGACTTAATACTTAACTAAGAGGAATCCTTGGTTCAGTAGCTTCCTTGTTGGCAACATCCCTCTATCAAGGAAATCCTGATAGTAACCACAAACTCTGGAATATCGTATTAATTGAGAGATATATATTCCATATACATGTGCTGCTGGAATGTTGCTACATATAAATGGAAAGTTGAAATCATCTCTTTTGTCGTAAAGTTTCGTTTTTAACCGCGCCCCTCATTGTCAATGTCGAGGTATAGGTCAAGGCATGAAGCATACCTATCTGTATATGGTGTATCCTTTATGTCAAGCTCAACGAGAAAAGCGTTAATGTATATTTACGTTTGCAAAAAAGGTCGCACACAATTTATGCAACGCAGGTTGGCTGTTCTACCTCTCATTCTGTCAAATTCGAGCGGCCGATAACTCATACACTTTAACGTTTTAAGACGAAATCTTTATTGATAGAATAGCCGTAGCAATAATATTGTGTTTGCACGTTTTAATTACGCATGATCTATTTATTAATTTTTGGATCTGCTGATTATTTTCAGTAAATATAGATGGTTTTAATACAATATAGTAAATAATTTCATTGTGTGATTTTATTCTGGTTTAAATTTACGGACCGCGCATGTGCCAATAATAATATACGAAGAAACATATCGCTGGTTTGTCTATAAATAGAAAGAACGACGTCATATTAGAGCAAAGAACATAAGACAGTATAACGACAATTCAGTAATTTGCTTAATGCTAATCAATTGTGTGATTTTATCATCTGGTTTAATCGAATGGACGGAACATGTGCCAATCAGAATTTACAAAGAAATACATCGCTGGTTTGTCTACAAGTCGAAAGAACGACGTCATATCATAGTAAGGAACATAAGACAGTATAACGACAATTCAGTAATTTGCTAGGTGGTAAGCAAATGTATAAACAAATCTAAATCCAATGATATAATTGATAATAGTACAATTGTTTTGTTTGTCATAATAAATATATCAACATTCATTTGCTTTAATTTTTATAACGTTCATTCGAGTTTGTGTGGTTTGGATATTTTCAGTTATTAGTCCTCTCTTCAAAGTTTGGTATTTTTATATTTGTCTTTCCATCTGTTTAGGGTCTAGCACTAATTAAAAAGATGAATATCAAAAGAATAAAAGTGCACATATGTCACACTAAAGAAATATTTGGTATCTCTAATGTTTATTTACAACCATAACGATATATACAGTCCGACCAAAGTTAAGCACCACCTGACTTGTTTCAATAATATATTTTCTAATAATGAACTTATTTCAAATCGGTTTGCTGTTTTCGTTACCTGTAAACACATACTTACTTACCTGTGAAACAGGTTATTGATAGATTTTTATTTATGTGTATATGAGAGGGTGTGTAAAGTGCCATGTGTACTTTTCAACATTTGTGTTTGCGAACGAAAGCTGATTTTTTTGTGTAGAGTTTTAAGTTTCATTTTCTATTGGTTTGGTATGGTGCGGCGAAAATTAACTATACCAGAAAGGTGGCAATCTGTTGACATGCATAACGGTAGTTTTAGCCATAGAAGGGTGACAGACCACTCCAGGGTTAACCATTCCATCATTGTACGACTGGGAATGTTACTGACCGTCCATGTGCAGGTAGACCTTGAAAAACGACGCCGAGAGAGGACCGGCTCATATCCAGACGGGCGTGGCAACGATCGTTCAGTACAGCTGGTGCAATTTGTGGTAATTTAGCGTTTGGATGCCACATTAGCACACGCACTGTAATCAGACGCCTCCACCATCAGGGAATGCGAGCGCGACGACCCATAAAACGTCCACAGTTGACATTACGTCATCACCATGCCCGATTTGACTGGTCACATGATCATTTGGGGTGGACTATTCGCACATGGATACGGGTCCACTGGTCTGATGAAATTTGTTTTTTGTTACGCCCTACCGACGGTCGTGCAAGGGTTTGGCGCCAACGAAACAATTCATTTCAGGACATTTTGGGCACAACTGCTTTTGGGGGTAGGGGTGTAACTGTCTGGGGTTGTTTTTCCTTTGACTGTAAGTTGGACTTGCACGTTATTGATGGTAATATGACAGGCCAAAAATACCGTGACAATGTGCTCGCTCCACGCGTAGTCCCCTATTTCGACAATCATGCGTTGGCTGAGAGGTCAATGTTCGTGGACGACAACGCTAGGCCACATAGAGCCCGAATTGTACAACATTTTTTACAGCAAGAAGCTGCTCAGACAATTCCATGGCCTGCGATGTCACCAGACATGAACCCTATAGAGCATGTATGGGACTTTATTGGCCGAAAAATTAACCAACGCAATCCAAAATGTCAAAATATTGACGAATTAAAAACTGCTATCTTACAGGAGTGGCAACAGTTCCCCCAAGAACGGCTTAGGCGTCTTGTGCGAAGCATGACGAGGCGTGTTACAGAACTTCACACTAAACGCGGTGGATGTACTCGTTATTGATTTTTATGCCTTACACATGCGCACAATAGATGAATTTAAAAATTCTTAAAATCTGAAGACTCTGCATTTTAATGCAATGTTAAAAACTTTCATGAAAGACAAACTGGTTTTACGTTTTTCCAGCGCCTGTTTTGAACCACGTCATAGTCACGTATTTCAGGATGATAAATACTTCGTAGATTGGTAATTTTAGATCCATTGGAGTAGTCTTTTAAGAAGTGTAAGAAAAATGGTGATATCTATTTTATTGTTTTTACAGTATTGATGTAAAAAAATATATCGATAAAAATATAGGGTGGTGCTTAACTTTTGTCGGAGTGTATATATAAACTTACTTTTCATAATATAATTCATTTTACTTCTATCATTAAAAGATTCCAGTGTACGTCTTCTATATACAAATACCAGGGATATTGTTCTACTGGACACAGGAACAGGAGTGACGACTACTATTTCTACAGGAAATAGATATGCATTGTTTCTTGATTATCATTACACAGCAGGCTATATCTACTGGTCGGATTATAAAGCCAGGACAATTACAAGGTATATATAAGTTGTACCACTTATATCTTTACTGCTAAGCAGTTTCATACCGAATCCGTATGTTAATAAATGAAATTAACCAACAAAATGGGAACCACTTTATATTTCTAATGGGTAGTTGTTTTGGAGTAGATCTTCCTTCACCCCTGACCTAGGCCGGATTTATGGATCGGCCATAGACCGTGGCCCCAACATGCTAAGTGGAATACCCATGTTGATAATATTCAGAGTAGTGTATCTAAGCATTTGAACTTTCTATGAGACTGAAGTACCGTCTTGGTCACACTAATTTAGATAAACGATATATTGTGTATCTTAGACCACTTTTTGAATATGCCTGTGAAATATGGGATAACTGTGGGATTGGA
>MJUT01063526.1:29773-41101 GCA_002080005.1 Gigantidas platifrons
ACACACACACACACACACACACACACACACACTATTTTTATGATCTCGGTAATCGAATATTATTTTAACCCAGGTAAGAAGTTCAGCTTCGTTTTTGAATTATGACCAGGCTCAAGCTAGCAACCACTAAGCTAGTGACCAGTAAGGCGGAAACATTAATAAAACTCTTAATGCATGACGTCAGAAACATATTCCATTTTTTTTCCGCAAAGAGAACATCTTAATAAAAGAAAACTGTGCCACGACTGCATAAAACGATAAACGCTGGTTCCGATCCGTTATATGGTTTGCTCTTACCGCAAACAATAAATATAATAAAGGGAAATACAGATTAAAAGCATTTTAATAATAACAGTTGGTGACAATAGTAAAGGGAATTAAAAGTAAATATTGCATTTTTTTTAAATGTCAATTTTGGTCATTTTCTTTACCAGAAAACAAAATGGCGGCTATTATAGGAAATTACCGGCATCTCTAATAAGAGGACTACTTTGCATATGTTCTAAGCTCTGATTGGTGATTTAGTGGTTTGACACCTTTAAACACACAATTTAAAAATAAATAGATAACACAAAATAATACTATTTAGTAAAAGGTGACACACACATGCAGGTTTTTAACAAAACACTGTCAAATCGAAATTATTTACAGGTTTACAGGAAAGTAAAGTATTTATTGTTTAATATGTGTGTATGAATATATTCTTGTATTGATTGTATGTATATATGCCTATAAGCTGTATTGCTTTTGGTAAATAAGGTATTATTATTATTATTATTATAAAAGTTGACCGATTTTTCTCTAAGCTCTCCGTCCCTATAATATTTGTTTCTTCAATATGTATCCCAGTTAGGGCGAACATGTGAAATAGAACATAAAATGTATTGCCCATGTCTTTTACTCAAATGAGTGTCTGGGTGAGATTATGTACCTCAGGGATGTGGACTTTAGAAATATTTCCTGTATGCCCAGATGTCGATTCGATATGTTGAATATGCATTTACAGTAATATATTTGTTATTGGTCGCTAGAAATTTTTAAAAGTAAATTTTTCTCTTATTAATGTTTTTGGTTTTGAGAAATATCGCCTTATTGGTCGCTAGGTTATATTTTAGTGGTCGCTATTTATTTTTCCTTCTGTTTGTGAATATTCATCATCGATTCGTTATTAGAGCTATATATAGTAATTGCATGCCTTTAATGTCAATGTACTTCTTTACTGTAACAAATTGTAATTTGGAGGAAACTCCAAAAGTTTATTTCACTTGTGTCAAATACATTTTGTCTATTTAGAATATGTTTAAACTGACATATGCATCATGTTACAATTTAATAGTGCATTAGAGCCCTTGTTATTTTGGCTGCGGCATCCAAATGTGTTTATTAGTTTTAAGCATGGACAATGATATAATTGACCCTAACAGTTGAAAATTACAATCGCAAAATCGTAGAGCCCGAAAAGGTTCCACTAGGTAATTGCATGCCTTTTATGTCAATGTACTAGTACTTCTTTACTGTAACACATTGTAATTTGGAGGAAACTCCATAAGTTTATTTCACTTGTGTCAAATCCATTTTGTCTATATAAAATATGTTTAAGCTGACATATACGTTACGTTGCAATGTAATAGTGTATTAGAGCCCTTGTTATTTTGGCTGCGGCAGCCAAATTTGTTTATCAGTTTAAACATGCACAATGATATGATTGACCCTAACAGTTGAAAATTACAATCGCGAAATCGTAGGGCCCAAAAACGTATTGGCTCAGGGGTTCCACCTAGTCTAAATCCGACCGTCTCCCTGACGCCTAAATACATCAATACAAATTAGATATCTTCGTTTTTATTGGTAACGGAATATGGAACAAATGAACTATCAGTTATCAAAATAGATAGTGTTATAGTAAAATAAGACAAAGTGATTGTGAGAATAGAACAGCAACGTAACCCTAAATGTTGATGTTACACGAGTTTACGCATGGCGTACATATATTTCACAATAACATTCATCAACACCATTCTCGTGTTAAAAAGTAGATATCTAACTTAGTGTGCACGAAGCTTTTCTGGAATATTTTCATTGGGTTCGCTCAAAATAAAAGATTGGAAACCCAAATAATTTAAAAGTCTTTGGGTGCAAGGATAGGATAATATCGGTCTCTATCAGGAAACCCAAAATCGGCTAAAGTCATCTATGTCTGAGGGAGAAGAACCTTAAGTTTTGATAGTAATTACATTATGTAGCAAAGTTCTGCAAATTTCAAACATAGATATGTCAAATAAAACAGTTTCGAAACACTGACTACTAGCCGGATGATACCCTATGGGCCACCAGCAGATGTATCGATCCAGTGATTGTAATAAATACATAACTATCTAATTTAGTACGAACAACGCGTGTTCGGATATCTTTAATCAGGTACCATCAAAGACCAAAGATGGGATAAGCCAAATAATGTAATAGGTTTTTGGGTGCAGGAAAACAAAATAAAATCTTCTAGGGTCACCCATGCACGAGAGATGAGAACATTAGTCTTACTTTTGTCATTATTTCTGTCATATTCTGTAGTTTTAATTGAAGACCTTTTGTGCATTTATTTCATGTGCAATATTCATAACGTGGATAAATTTACAAAGAATCTTATCTGACGTTTCCGCTGAAAGCAGAATGTTAATTGCCTTACAGTCAAAATAGTGCGACATGTTTCTTTATATCAGACCTTTCGTTTGTAAATCGATACCGATCGCTTGTTTCGGCAGACGACATTTCCCTTGATCACCTATTACAAACGCTAAATATAGCAAACGATTACACAAAGTTAAATTCGCCTGAAAACGTGTTGTTTATTTATGTCAACCATATACATCACTTTGAACGTTTTACGGTCGCCATGGTTAACCGTTACGGAGTATCTGTGTCACGAATGACACAGATATGTTCCGTTTGTCATAATTGCAATCCGGTCCTTTCCTCAACGGGATTGTAACAAGAGTAACTCAACGTGTGCCACATGTGGAGCATGAGCTGCTTACCCTTCCGGAACACATGAGTTTTAGTGGGGTTCGTGTTGCTCGATGTTTAGTTTTCAATGTAATGCTTTGTAGATCACTGTCGTTTGTCCTTTTTCTTGTTGTCATTGTGTTGTCGGTTCTTCTTCGATTTACGACTTCTGATTAGATTACGTCTTTGGTATCCTCAAACATTTCTTTATTAGAACATGAAGATAAAAATGATTTCGGTATAGAAAGGTTTAATATAGCGATCATGATTGACATCTGAGCCTGTTAAACAGTTCAGCTTACAATTCACTGCTTAATGAGTCCAGATGTTTGTCAGAGCATCATATATCTGGCAATTTTTATGTAATTATACGTGTTCTCATTGGAGACTGTTTACCATCAAATCCACTGATGACATGTTGCTACTAAGAGTTCTACTTTGAATGGGTCGCCATAATTCAATTCTTGCAATCCAAATGTCAATGACTATAATATGATTGAAAAAAAATACATCGTTCACCATTAAAATAATTTCTTGTTCTACGTTGACAATGTTGAAATGACTTCACGCTTTTTGTATGATGTTTATGTGCCCAGGCCATCGGAAAATTTTGGAACATGTTAATTATCTTAAATATTTACGATCTGGCCTAAGGGGGACAACGAAACGACATACCACAGTCCACAAAACATTATACAGAAAACTGAAGACTGATCAACACGAACCACAGTGACAATCGGGATGAAGTCAGTTACTGCGCAATGGTAAGCAATTCTTGTTAAATGACACGTGCAATGTTAACATCAAATATGGAAATCGTGTTTTACACCATGGCCAGTATACGTAGACAAATACAAATTACAAAAATACGAAAGATGTGGCAGTAATAAGAATGGAACATCGTGATAAGAGGAAATTGTTTCAAACATCAAAACACGAAACTGCAAACGTGAAGACATAATAAACATTAAACCCCATTAAAGCCCGTGTCCAATCTCAAGGGGTCTGGAAGTGTAAGCAATACATACCCCAATAGTGACACACGTTGTGTTGCAAAACAAATCATTGGTCATCTACGATTCAGACTTTCAGTGATGGTTAACCAAGTTATGATGGTGACTGTAAGACTTTAGAACTGATGACTGCTAAGTAGAATATAGCTGCAATTAAATTACATAACAATGCTATCTGTATGACCAAGACACCATATGAACAAAATAGTAGTGTAGCTGTTAAAGTGTTATGTTATTAGCAAGTATCAGTTCTGTTCGCCCTAGTTACACATTCGCCCTTGGTTCGTTCGCTCTGAAAGTGGTTCAGTTCGCCCTGATAATTAAAATGTATTTTGATGAACATAATGCATATTTTACATGGGCGTAGCTTGGGTTGGAATTTTACCGAGGCAGGGTTCTGGAGGATGAACGGACATGGAACCGTATTAGAATCGGACTTATCAGAAAATTTTGCAATTCATATTTTGTGCCAAACCTGGCTATACTTGTTACTGATTGACGAACATATTGACAGATCGTCTAACATAAATTGTTTAATTTATTTTTGTGGAAACTCTTCGCCAATGTATTTTGTATCTGCACCACTAACACTTTATCTGTAATACTGACCATGACTGATTATACACAATATCACCGTTATGATTTATATTTATATTTATAATTACCTACATACTATTAAAAATAAATTCGTTTTATATACTGATACTGATAACATTATTTTCACTGTCTTGTTGTTTCCAGAAAGAAATTCCCTTTAGATGGTACTGATGAGGAGGTGATAGTGGCAGATGGCATCAAACCTGTTGATATTTCTATAGATACGGAACATGACCATCTCTACTGGTTAGATAAAGACATTAGGAAATTATTCAGATCTGATTTGGATGGATCAAATAGAACAGAAATATTATCTGACTTACCCACTCCAATAGCAATAGCTATGGATACAGCAAACAAGTAATTATGTCATTACTGTATTTCTGCTTACAATGATTCAGAATTCTCAAGAACATTTAAAATACATAGTCTAGCTATCAAAAACGATAATAAATTAAACTTAATTATATATAATCAGTTGTAACATTAAGATATGTATCACACGTTCGTAGGCTTATAGTTAGTGGGGTTTTGTTTTTTGTTTGACCAGTTTTGTCTATCCCTGCTCTTCAATGTTTGGCCTATTTTATGTTTGTTATACCTAGCAACCTTTACATACAAGAATGAATGGACAATGGTATGATATAGGCAATAGCCATAACCAAGTCAATGCTAAGAAACATTTGAAGATGCCAAAGGGGAAATCAGAAGTTGTAAGTAGAAGAAGGATTGGTCAATACAATGGTCAAAAAGAAAAAGACAAAAGGACAAACAATGATTTCCCAGACACTACGCAGAAAGTCAAATACCTGTATTGAGGAACATGAACTCCACTAAAAACCGGAGGTGAACTTAGGTGTTATCCTCTTCAGTCTACCAGACCATTCCATCTTGTCTATGAATTTACGTATAATTGAGAAAATATATCACCATTCTAATAGCCCAAGAACGAGTTCACTTTTACTGGATTAGAGAACTAGGTACTACAATGTCATATGATCCTGAAATTAGTAATGGTAATGCAATGATATATCATCGTTCAAATATAATACAGGCTGTCATTTTCACTTAGTGTGACCTTTGGTGTTCTCCTTTCGTACATTTAAAAACTATTGGATAATTACTACACTATTACCACTCTTTTTCCTCTTAAACTCGTCATAATTTAAATCGCTTCTAGATTTTGCACTTGAGAAGCCCATCTCTAATGAATTTACTCAGGAGTATCGACTAATTAGTATTATTTATGATGTGGCTAAATTATAACTATATAGACCAGTTCAGACGGAATAGTTATCATTCATCTTCAATTTTCCAATAAAAGTATTAATGCCATCAATCTTAGCAACATTTTGAATGATAAAGAAGTGACATCCTATTTTCCTTAGTATTTTCAGGATCAATTGTATTCTACATCTACATCAATACAAGTTCACTTAAATTGTACAATTACAAGAAGGCATTGTGCATATCGTTAAGGACTACTTACAAAACCCATAATTTATTATTGTTCCAATTACCCTTTCAAGCAAAACCCATCTGGACATGTCATAACAGACTACCTGAATATAATACACCATCATAATCTCCGAAAGATTGTCTCCCATGGACTTAAATATAGTGAACAACAACATATGAACTAGAACCATAATTTTTGAAATGTCAATGGATTCCGTTGGATTATGTTGAAGAATACGACAGAACATTGGCTGTCCTCCCTCTGAAATAGAAGACATTGGCCGATTTTGGCGATCCTGTTTAGGCCCTTTTGTTTTGTTTTTGTTTTTGTTTTTGTTTTTGTTTTTTTCACAAGAAGCAATATAGGGAAAGGTACTTTGGCCATGCTTTTACCTATCTGTGAAGTCTCTGTGATTATGACAAAACATGTCTGCATATTGTGACTAAATCTAAGCGCACAGTAGCATCAAACACATGTGGGCACAGAAAATCAGAGTTATTATAATTCTCGGTCTTTTTCGAAAATTTCATCTATCCAAATATTTGATTTATTTAGATTTTACACTACCATTCTTCGTGAAAATTCAAAAACACTTTTTTGAATGTTACAAAGTTTATAGCTTTAATTAAGGAATATATGAATTTTTTGAACAGGTTATACGATATAACCTGGTTTGAGGTAGTTTATGCTTAATAAATCGTGAAGCGTAAACTGTCCAAACCAGTTTATACAAGTATAACATGTTAACAAAATTCAAATATTCCTTATGATTTAATTTTTACAACAAAATTTAATGATTCCTCGATTTTAATTACGATTATTTCATGGGACTATTTGAATTTGTCGTTGGCGAATCAATATGCTGGTGACGTCATAATACCAACCCAGTTGATAAAGTTTAACCAAAATGTTCTTCAGGCGGATCAGTCAATCATATTGCAGTATTCAAATAAAGTTAAATTATCTAGCATTAACCTGCATTATCAGGTTGTTGTGTCTCATTTCCTGTTATTTATCCCAATCATCAATGTTCTACCAGACTATTACAAAAGAGATGATTTCAATTTTGCCACTATGAATTTTCAACATCTTCATATTAAAATACCAACGCTCCCACGTATGAAGTTT
Source organism: Gigantidas platifrons (assembly GCA_002080005.1). Taxonomy (NCBI): domain Eukaryota; kingdom Metazoa; phylum Mollusca; class Bivalvia; order Mytilida; family Modiolidae; genus Gigantidas; species Gigantidas platifrons. The sequence continues at coordinate 36,971 of MJUT01063526.1, forward strand.
ATGTTGCATATGCTTGTATTGTAATTTACAAATTCACAAGTTCAATGACATAATGTTTTCCAGAAACGCTAAATTCCAAATTTCCTTCCTTTATGACGAAATTCAAAAAATGATATCATTGTTTTGATGAAGTTACGCTGAACAGATAAATCGGAGTAGAAGGAGTGACGTCACTGATAAATGAGAAATGGCAGCCTCCATGTTTAGCGGGAAATTTAAAATCAATAAGACATAAACGTGCTTTAACACCAGCCCTTGTAAAATTTTCATTAAAAATGTCATATTTTTATTTTCTTATTAGTTCTAAATTCTGTAAAACCCCAAATCATCAGTTGGTTTCGTTCTCCTTTAATACTGGAATACAACATTCCAAATCTGTCCCGATTACACAAAATACGTACACAAATATATTGTACTTTCAATGCACTTCATTTGGGTTCTTCCTCTTCATATGGGATCTGGTTTGTGAAACCTGTTAAAATCTGGTTGGGATCTTACTTTTCATGTCTTTTATATTAAATAGAGACTACAAGAAATACATTCTTGCAACGAGAAATATTACTCAAATTTATTTTAAGCCACATGTCATTTATAGGTGGATATACTTCTGTGGATTTGATGGTGGATGGATTAAAAAGTGTAAAATTGATGGTAGTAATCAACAGAACATCATAACTGATAATATATATAAACCACAAGGCATTGCAATAGGTATTTTATAAAGATATATTTCACATGGTAGAGAATGCCAATATGTATGATATTCTTTCAATTGACCTATACAGTAACCATATAGAAATGTAGAACTAGCAAATTGTCAAAAGGTTATCAATATATTAGTTAAACGATAAAATAAAATATTATCAAATTTTAAGGTGCCATTTTAACATTAAGAAACCCTGTAATATTGTTTGCTTAAGAACACATGAAGCATATGATATGCTCATATTGAGACGTATTCTCGTTTTAGATATCTAGAATACATTTCTAGGAAGCAGAAAGCCAGTAATTTGAGTAATTGTATAATTTGTCTGTATGGTTCGGAATTTATAGCATATTTCGTGCACAATAAAGTATATATCTACGTTTTTTTTTAAATTATCACTAGGTCGATACCTTTGCTGCTGGACTATAAGTCCAGAAGGGTACAATGTAGTACACAGTAGTTAGTGGCCAAAGATTTTTTTAATATATTTATTATTGAAATTTAAATGTAAATTATTATAGCTAAGATTCTCCCCACTCAAGCATCGGTGACATGTAGTCATTTTAGCTACCATGTTTAAGCCCTTTGGTTTTATTGCTCACATAGAATTTTAAATTAATTGGTTGTCCATTCTTCCGACTTTGTGCTTATGTGTTAACGACTTCGTGCACACTGAATTATATATCTAGATTTTTATTGCTTAGATCATAAAAAAATGTGTTTTTAATAATAAACCTTTGCGTTTTAAAATTTCTTTTTTGATAAAGGATTACTCAATATAGGGATACTCATGTCTGGCAGATTATTTATTCAAGGCTTCTAGACATCAATGCTTATGTCATGGCATCGCTTCAGAAATTTTAATGTCGCAATGGTGCATTGGTTGGTCCATATAGAATTTGGGTTATCTCAACTGAATGTAGACATGTTTGATATCTATGCTTTTATTTCCAATACAACTTTTGTTTCCCTAATTGCCTTTGGTATTTAATGCATTACAACGGTTCTAGCAATGGGGAATGTGATCCAGATCCTCCCGGAGCTCCTTCTCTGAACCTTTATTTTCTCAATGTTTATTTTTACCCAAGTCGTCAATATTTTTCGAATATCTCTGTCAGTGTAAATTTGAATACTATCCGTGCATCGGTAAATTATTAAAGAAAATAGCAATTGTTCTAAGTTATCAATTCTTGTTTATNTTATCTCAACTGAATGTAGACATGTTTGATATCTATGCTTTTATTTCCAATACAACTTTTGTTTCCCTTATTGTCTTTGGTATTTGATGCATTACAACAGTTCTAGCAATGGGGAATGTGATCCAGATCCTCCGGAGCTCCTTCTCTGAACCTTCATTTTCTCAATGTTTATTTTTACCCAAGTCGTCAATATTTTTCGAATATCTCTGTCAGTGTAAATTTGAATACTATCCGTGCATCGGTAAATTATTAAAGAAAATAGCAATTGTTCTAAGTTATCAATTCTTGTTTATAGTTAATTAGATTTTCCCCATAGTTTCGCTGTCTTGTTTTGTATTCCTTCATTTGAGACGAAACATAATACATGTTTAGTAATCAATTGTAGAAACAGGGTTTCGGTAAAAAAAAACACATTATATTTTCCTTGAATGATATTAGTTATGTGGAAGGTTAAAGTTCGAAGATGTCAATGAATACAACATGCTATTGTGCTGTCTCAACCTTTGTCTATAAATACTTTTAGTTTTACATCCTCATTAATTTCATTGCAGATTTGAATGAGCAGAGAATTTATTGGACTGATTCCTCTCTTGGCTATATAAAGTCCGCCAAAGTGGATGGCTCTGATGTCCAGCTGATTACAAGTGGATTGTCAATGCCGTTGGGAATTAATATACATGACAATGAAATTTATTTCAGTGAATGGTACGGCAAAATATACAAACTGTCTAAATATCCAGGGTCATCCAAAATTCTGATTCATTCTGATACTCCGTATATGGTGGGTGTAAAAGTATACAAAGGTACAGGTAGGTACAATGTTATTAAATTAGACATCAATACATCAGTATCTTCTTTCCAAATAAAAGTTTTACAGATTTATTATTTAACACTCTTAATACAATATTACCTTGCTACAGTCTGTCAAATATACAATAACTGAATCCTGTTCAAAATGATTTGCTTAATTAATAAAGTAAGGAAAACTGAATTCTCATAAAAGATCTAACCCCAATGGGTAACATACAATTACTTTTTTTCCCAACTGCTTGGGTTAACCATACCATAGGATAATACAATAAATACCATCACGTGACCTTAACTGATATTGTTTGATATATATAATGTATAAGTTTAAAGACGTCTTGTTTAGGTGAATGTAGCTCCTACATTGAACAGAAAAATGAAGCCAAAAGGTCAAGTGGATATAAAATGGATCTGACTGTTCATACTACTTTGAGTGATGACAGTTTAGAAGAAAATTGGTACCGATTTGTCAGTGACAATGGAGATGAAATGTGTACATACCCTCCTGGTGTGTTGTCATGTGGAACTTTCTACCCAATCTGGTTAAACGGTATGTTATTTTCAACCTCATTTTAACCTACATTTAGGATATATAGAGGATTGATAATTGTGACATTGCTACACACAGTATATGTATATAAATTTGTACTTCTATCAAATACTGACTGCCTTCCACAAGTTGAAGATAATGTAGAACATCGTTGATATATTTTATTTTTAAAGGCAATCAATTGTTAGTTGTCAAGTATTATATCACTGTTATATATACTAGTTAAATGTCAACATTGTGATGAGTTTTATTGCCTCTGGTCTCTCATTCAGACTTTTAAATTCTTCTGATGTTGATGACAAATACATGTTAAGGGTGTAGGCCTGGGTAACCCCCAAATTTTTCCATCATTCATTTTTTTTTAATTTGCACCATGGAATAGTTATGTCTAAATACATTTTCTGACAAAGTTTCAAGAAATTTCACCGTGCCGTTTTCTCCATAGCACATCCTAAATATAGTAATTTTGGGGGTGTTCCCGACGCCAGGTGGTAATACTAGTTTCGGAAGTTTCTAATAGATATACGCATTTATTTCTGGTTGAAAGGGAATATTTTGACTTTAATACACTTGACAGTGTTATTGTTCAATAAATATGAAATATCTAGCATATATGAATATCCTGTATGGAGATAATCACGTGCAAACAGTGCAAATTGGGAAAAAAGGGGGGATGCCCTGAGGTACCACCCTGGTATTAAAAATGTTATTGAAAAAAATCCTGTCATTTAATTTCCACCAAAAAATGTCACAGTAAAGAAAATATATATAGACATCATTGAACCAAATTTTACAAACTTTTACCGTCGGATTTTTTAAATATTTAAATTTATGTTTTTCATGGCACCCAGAAAAAAAAATGAAATTGT
>MJUT01063526.1:47010-60872 GCA_002080005.1 Gigantidas platifrons
TGACAACTAATATCAATTACGGTCACATAAACCTGAAGTTGGAGAACCTTATTATCTAAACAGGACAACTAATATCAATTACGGTCACATAAACCTGAAGTGGGAGAACATTAGTGTCTAAACATGACAACTAATATCAATTACGGTCACATAAACCTGAAGTTGGAGAACCTTATTATCTAAACAGGACAACTAATATCAATTACGGTCACATAAACCTGAAGTGGGAGAACATTAGTGTCTAAACAGGACAACTAATATCAATCACGGTCACATAAACCTGAAGTGGGAGAACCTTATTGTCTAAACAGGACAACTAATACCAATTACGGTCACATAAACCTGAAGTGGGAGAACCTTTGTGTCACCCTTTTCAGTAATTCTGTCACTTGCTGTAGTTTTTATTGATTAGATTGAATAGATTTGTTGCAGATATTTCACGTGCAATGTTCATTACGTGAATACATTTACAAACTGAAGTTCTTTTATTGGGTTCCGGAGGAAAATAAAACGTAAACTGGTCAACAGACGCCTTTTGATAATCAGTGGATGATGAGATGAATCTTGGTATTATTAATGATTACATTATTTAGAACTATAAAATTCAATACTATGTAATCAATAGATTTAAAACATGTTGATGTTGTAGATAACAGTTATAGATAAAGATTCTGTATTGACCAATAGACTGTGTCAATCATACAATGACCCCCATATAACAACGTTTGATGGTAAACTGTATCATTACATGGAAGTTGGAGAATTTGTGATGTACAGGAATGACAAGGGTCCTTTCTGGGTATGTACATGTTTGAATACAATGTGTTTGCCTTTATTTGTACTCCTTCAGACACTTACAGTTAAATATTATTTTAACATTAACTGAAAATAATATGGTCAAATTAAGTTAAAACATTTGTGAGAATAATGTGTTTTTGTTGACAAAGGATTATAATTGGCTAATTAGAAATACCATATATTACAGTACATTCATATTCTTGTCAAATTGAAATCTTCAAATTACTTCTCCATTCTTTAATGATCACTCAAACACACCCGTCATAAACCAAGAGACAGCATTTAACAGCTTATACATAAAAAAGTCACCCGCCTACATTTGCTGTATGAATTGATCAGTAAGACTGAAGTTTTGGCTTTATTATACACCTTTTATAGAATGATACGCGATCATCTAAAATGTAGAAAAGCTATAATGTAAATTGAAGGATAAATCTCTGTTCCAGTTATTACAGTTAATCGAAGATTACAAGGCATTCATGACAATATTTTATTAGACAACAAAAATAATGTTTTTCGTATTCAGGTTAATAAATACATGTTAGAAAAAACAAAGGAGCAATTAAAATGGACAATTCAGAGAAACTAGCCAAATTGGGTACACTAGACAAAGACAAAAAAAAACAAAAAACACAGCACAATGTATGTTGGACACGACTGTGCGCAAACAAACACAAATAACGTAAACAAGACATGAGCCCTCCTACAAACAACCGGAGGTAAAGACGAACCGAACATCGCCTACAAGCTGAAATCACAACACGGAACTAAGAACGTATAGACACATAATAGGACTACACAAAAAGCTAAAAAAGATTACCAACAAGGACCCCACCAAAACGTTCCTGCCTCTTATAAGACACCCACCATCTTACACATATAGTAAGACGTGCTGGACACCGCTATTTGCAAGCAAACACAAATGACATTAGCCCTCCTGCAAACAACTGAGGGTAAAGACTAGCCGGACAGCACAACATGGAAATAAAAACGTAAAGACATATACTAGGACGGAATTTTAGACACCAGTATATACATATAAGAACACTAAGACATGGGAGTTCCTACAAACAGCTGGGGATAAAGACAATCGAACATCGTTTTTATGCGAAAATCATAGAACGCGGAAAAACACATATTGGTCTAAATGTACAACACGAATCCCACAACTTAAAACCTTGGGCGAACTCAAGAGATACAGACAACATTAGGCACAAGACACAGAACAAAATCATAACACAATTTATTGTTCTATTTCTTAAAAACATAACACAAAACACGTTGAGGAATGTTATATATGAAACTCATGAATGTAAATGGTATGTTTCATTAGGTCTCCAGTCTTGTCCTGGATAGATAAGGCTGATACATGTATACAACAAACTATCATTTTATGTTGGAAATAAAATGCATTTTCCATTCAGATTTATCTGTATATTACACTACATTCTTTTTTGTAGGTTCATGCATTATTTACCAACTGTGGATATGGATGGCAGGGTTCCTCGTGTCATTGTGGTATAGCTATCAGAAGTCGGAACTCGTTGTTTGTTCTACGGACATGTGAAACTATTTCCAGGAATGGAAAATATTTGCTACAACAGCCAGTAACAGAATTAAAAAGTTGTGATGATAGTGACTTGATAATAGATCAATATGGCAACGATTACAAGGTGGAGACTTTTCAGAAAGCTTTACATTTTTCTTTTAATTATATTGATAGAGCACGTCGGAATTGTTCTTTAAATCACATTAGCAGTTGTTATTTATAGTATCCAAAACATCAGATAACTATTATAACTTCGTTTGGTTCCTTTACAATAATCTATCTTCTTCAAATTAGAACTAAATGAATTGTTTATTAACTATTAAATTAAATCCATAAGTTTAATAGCAATATGTATGTTTATTACAAGAACAATTATACCTGTTTAATATTCATGTAAATGGGTGCTAGCAAGTTTCCTTAGTTACTATGCCATAAATTATTGTACAAAGGAAAACATTTCTTCTGAATTAATGTGCAGGATGTGTTATACGACAATATAATTACCAAACAAATATTTCCTAATTTTGCAGGTAACTCTACCGATTGGAACGGAGATTCGCTTTAGAATATCAACTTGGTCAAAATTTATTACCATGATTTCTATCAAGCCAACTATTTACGACATAAACAAAGTTAAAGGTTTGTGTGGTGTACCAAGTACAAGCAGAGACACGTCGGATGATTTCACACACCGCCAGGACGGACCGGTAAACAATTACAAGACGTTTGCAGATTCCTGGAGGTATAATAATACTAGTACTTTTTGTAACCTTTAATGTCGAAATGTTATCCGATAAATCTATGTATTATAATAATTTAATAACAGTCTTCAAATGTTAATACTTGAATGCTACATTTTAGGAATGCACAAATGTCAAAAAGCAATAACATATTTAAAACAAACGAGATTGCATATTATTATTAACCTTTGAATATTATTATTTGTGGACGTTGAAAAAAATTAACTGTCTAAAGTCTATAAAAATACAGTCGATATTTTTTTCTTTCAGGATAACTTCTGTAATGACCAGTGAACAACTTTTTGTTGCCGAGCCAGAGTTTCTAAATAATCAGCTGGTTATCGAGATTGATGATACAGTTGATAGTGGTGGAAACTCAACATCTTACTGTGTTTGTGAACGACAAGCCGGTAGTTCAAATAATCTAGACGATTTTAATACCATCCAATGTAATTTAACTGAAAGTACACAGCAATGTTCAGGATCTTCACAATCAACAGAAGAATCTTCTGGTACCATTTACACTTCATGTTCAGGTTCATACCGTAAAAAGAGGTCTGTAAGCTCATCACGTACAACGGAGAGTAGTAGCCCTAGTGATAGTGATGATGTGTTGGAGTTTCGACCGTTGACCTACGATGATGATGTTAATAACACTGATGAAGTGGTATGCCATTATCTGATTTAACAATGTTATTTGATTTGGAGACCGCTGTAGACAACCTTACTACTAATTAAAAAACCCGTAGATATTAAATTTAGTGTGCCCGACACGTTTACTTTAGGATATTATAAGTTATTTACGTTCCTAGCTGTAGATGTGGAGATTGTAACACCCTGAAGTAGCCAAGTACATCCTGAGGCGCAGCCGAAGGGTGTTACAATCTTCATATCTACGGATATACGGATATGAACGTAAATAACGAATTTATCCCTGGCTATAATACAAAATAAGATATTTTGGACTCCGGTGGGCCACGTAAAAGTGACGTTTTCTTTGTTTTTGGAAAGAACAAGTAAACAATATGAACATTTCGAGTGTTTTTTTTACCCGGTGTAGGGTACTAACTTTGATAGAATCCTACAGTTGATCAAATTAACAGCTTTCTATTCAATATATTGCCAAAATTAACGAAATTTGATTTTGGAGCGTAATGAAGCGAGCTTTGACGTCATATTATCATTTAATTGGTTAAATGGCTAGTTACATAGGTAATATGGCCTAGCAACACCCGGGAATATGGGTTTTTATGACCGGGGTTTTAACCAATCAAAAGTTGTTATAATTTTCAAACCGGGGATAAGAAGTTATATTAACTGAACTGGTCAGGTTTGAAGTAAGCTTTGAAACTGGAGTTGGACAACAGTCAGGTTCGTCTGATGCAGACTTAATATAAAGTTCAATAGATAGTAAGTTTCCACCCCTCCATCAAGGTTAACAAAATCGTAAGTCTACAATTAAAAGTTTACTTTGTCCTAGTTAACGGATTACAGGTAATCTTTTATGAAGATTACAGATCCGCTGTATTTGAAGTTAAGATAATTGTAGGTCTGCTTTTGCAAATTAGACAGATTGCAGTATTGCTTTGATCTTGTTTCTCTAAAACTTTATCTTAAATCGTGAAACATAACCATTTTTAAATATTTATTTATATATATTTTTTTTATTTATATTTATTAATAAAATGAGAGAAATTTATTAACAATATGAAGAGTATTCGTCAAGAAATTAATTCAAAAACATTTCTAATTGTATAAACAGGTATATGACGAAATGCACTAAATTAAGGTATCACGCTAAAAACATTACATTTGCAGTACAGTAAAGGTATCCGATATGTTTGAATATACTAGCTTTATTCGGTATCTGATTCATGTAATTCGAATGTTAAGACACTTCACTGACCTGCAGTCAAGTGAGTTTGAGTACTAATAAAGGTATTATTTAGTCATGGACCTAATAAGTTCGGAGGTGATAGAGGACACATATGAATACGATTAAAGTGGTGTCTTATTCTGCTGTTTCTAATATAATTTGACAGTTGTTTTGGACTTTTGAAGAATGCAGTTCAAGCGCGATATAAATAAATAGTCATAAAGTAGGATTAGCGTTTACAAGTAAAATGTTCAAAAAAGAAACTGGCACACTGGTGGAGTTAACTTGTACAAGAAAATACAGCGTTGGTCAGATTTTGGCTGACGTATGTCAGGTTTGATAAATAGAAAGATAGCTTGTTGGTCTTAACAGCAGCTCCAATGTTAACTAAAAAGGATGACATTTTGATCGCTTGAAGTTGTCAACTTTTGGATAAGCTTAGTCTGCATCATACTGGACTTGTTCTCTCTTCAATATGCTATATTAATATTACAACTCTAATTACCACAGGGCATGGAGTCGGGTGGTGTTTTATACATCATGTGTGTAATAACTATTAATAAATATATTTCCATATTCATTTGCAATGATTAATCGTAGATATGAAAATTATATAAGCAAAAACGTAGATATCATATGTTAGGTTTCAGGTACGCTCAATGTCAGAAGATTTCAAAGCAAAATAAACGTATTTGTGGCCATGGAAACCAAAGGATCTTATCATTAAAAGACCACAACATACATTGATATAATTTAAGTCCTGGCTTTGGACACTTAAAATGTATTTTTATTCTACAAATAGGTTCCAAATACATTCAGAAATGGTTGGACTGAAATCAATGCTTACCAGAAATGCTTAGAAAGTATTAGAAATGCTCTTCCTACTGACTTATATACTGATGTGGTAGATCTGCAAGAACAAGACTTCATCCAGTCATGCGTTAAAGACATAGAGGTATGTTTTGTCAGAGAATTTAAAAGAAAAATCTTAGGCATAGCATAGTATACAGTAATGATTATTTTAGATGTTTCAAAGTTATTACCCCATCCCGAAATTAGTTATCTACTAAGATTTAAATGAGCTTTGATCATGTATTTCTTATAGTAAAATAAGTGTTACCTTTATTAATTTTTAAGTACAAAAACCGATAAATTTCAGATGTGACAACATACTTTTGTATATTTTGAATGTGGGTAAGAAAAAGCGACCACTATCTTTCATTGTAAATAAAGTTCTATGTTAAATCATACATATTGTGCATTACATTTACCATGTTAATTCTAAATAAAGCATTTTGTTTCTTTGTACAAATTTTGATAAGTGATTAGTTTCGCTTCCCTTTTAACAAAGATTTATATAAATCCTTGCTTTTAACCTGGTATTTCGGTCGATTATGCAATTTGTCTTTAAACATGTTAAAACTCAGGATGTATCAATCAAGGCAATGTACATGTAGACTTTCGTATCAACGTATACACTGATCAATTATTGACAAATTAAGGTCTACAACGTTAACTTATTTCAATTTAGTTCATCAATTTCCTTACAATTTAATATAATATAATATTAGATCACCAACTGTACAATTTCTAGCTTTTATTTGGCAGGAGTGTGGGTAGTTTTGTTTGTGTGTTTTGATTGGGGAAATTTAATAAATTTGCTCTTTTACGAGTTTGTAAAATGTCCATTTTACTTTATGGTTAAGTTGGTTGGAAACATCACTTTTCTACCGGACACAATTGGCGCCATGATGACCTTCATCATTACAGAGATCAGGAGAAATGAATCACTGTATATCATGAAAACATCTAATGGATCACAGACAGTTTTAGAATATATTTCTAGCTTCTTGTGTCCTAACAACTGTAATGATAATGGCAATTGTACATCAGGTAGACATTTAGTTCTTTATTTTCTTGTTTAGTTTTTGATATAATATTGACGTAAGTATTGCATACATACACTCAAAAAGACTTTGAAGACTAAGTACTAGTCATAAAACTTAGTGGTACATGTTTCCTCTCTGTGCATAATTTAACCAATACAATACTGTTCACACATCCTGATACAGACAGAAAAGGCCGAAACCGTAATAGAACAGTAAAAAATATATAACACGGATTAAGTTCGATTACAAACGAGTTAATGCTAATTATAATGCCTTACAATTTTACATTAAGCATATTTTAAAGTGGAAGTATGTTTAGAATGGTAAGAATGAGTAAGTGAGTGAGTGAAGTTTAACGCCAATTGAGCACTTTCCAAATTTAATTAAACCAACTTATTGGATTATTTTAGTTCTACTTTACTTGAAAAGATAGTCAGCAGATAGACCATTATTATTACACCGAAACAGCTAGTCTCATTAATGATGCGTTCTTAACTAAGAACCAGCAAATACCAACTTTAGTAGTGTTTAATGTGACTTGATTGGAGCATCCAGGGCAAGAATTGTTACCACATAACTGCCAGGCATTTATAAAAACATGATTATGAAACCTCAGATCAAAAATAGAGATTTTGAAAGTTTATTATATATATGTTTAATTTCTGACATAGTTTTTATAGCTACAAAAACAATGTATATGACAATTTTAATATGTTGATGTTACAGGTGTATGTTCTTGTCATGATGGGTTTACTGGTGATGACTGTTCACAAGAGATGTCAACACCGCCATCCGGTATTAGCCTTCCTTCAAACGGGCTATGTGCTCTCGGGACGAGAAAATGCAAAAAAACTAATGTATATGGCGATTTTTCATCGACCACTGTTTGGTATCAATTAAAGCATTTCCAGGTATTTTGTGGTCTAAGATATATACAATCAAAGTTCTTAGTAAATTGTGTTTTTTCATTTGGTAATTATTGATATTGAGTATAAAAAAGTAATTCTTGTTATTACAGTACTCAAGGTCTTAAGCGTAAACGCTATCTTACTTGATTAATACATACATAAAAAGGACAACAAATCAAATAGATTATTAAATATCCTCTTGTCTTTAAAAGGGGCCCGAGTGGCTCAATGAGTTAGGTCGCTGGATCTAACAACTCATACAAGCCTATCACCAATACGGCGTGGTTTCGCGCCCGGCTTTGTAAATTACAAAAAAAGGTGCACTTGACTGGCAGCCGCAAGTGATAATGTTTACCAGTTGCTTGCCCATGGTCGGTGGTTCTCTCCGGGTACTCCGGCTTCCTCCACCACTAAAACTGGTCGCCATAATATAGCTGAAATATTGTTGAAAGTGACGTTAAAACACCAAAAATAAAAAAAATAAAAAAATCAATCCTATCTTTAAAACAGTTTTTCGGAATTTGTTTAAATGTATTATATCATTTGCGTACAAATGGCGAGAGGAGGTATTGGTAATTAGACTTTGTTTAAAATTGACCATTTATTCACTATCACGTCTTTTGAAGGCCTTATTTACTATCTAACATATGATGTTCAACGTCATCTGCCCGCCTTCGTAGATCTAATACTATACATAACACAACTCTTGCATCACAAAAACTAAATATATTAGGTATAAAGATCAGGTTTCTGACTCGTCTTTCTTTATAGCAACGCTGCTCACCCAGTTAAATTTGATGGTAAACACTTTATCATGTGAGAAAAAAAAGCTTGGCCGTATAGTTTAACGAAGAGGATAGATATCGATCCATAAGAAATGGCTTAACCTCGCCACTTTTTAGTGAGGTACATGTGCAAAGCCCGGAAAGTGATCGGAAGAGTAAATGTGTGAAAACGTAGATATCGTATTTAGTGTACAGAACAAGTGTCCGGAATATAACCTTCATCAGGTATGCTCAAAGGCAGAAAATTGGAAAGATTGCAATGCTAAGTAAAATCTTTACGAGCAAATACACCTAGCACTAAAAATCTACTATGGATACTTATAAATTAGTGAGGTTGACATTAGTTTTAATCAATTACACTATTTGGGAGCTTTACATTTCAATTTATCTAATAAACCATGTCAGTTGCCTCAGTTTCTATGATTTTCCTATCTGATTTTTGAACTGAAGGAGTGGTATATGTTGTTTTTCATTTTAGTTACATCTACTATTTGTTGTAGATTCTTAAAAATACAAGAGTATTTACATCTGATGTAGAGATTCTAGAAGCTAAATATAGAAACATGTTCATGGTGTCTGCTGAACTTCCACAATATAGAAGAAAGCGGGCTACTTCGGACACAGTGTTGGCATATGGATACGAAATCAGTTTGTCAAATGATAGACAGAGTTTTGGAAAATCTGTCAATATCATTATCTTTGATGAAAGCTGTTACACGTGCAACTCAACATCAATAACATGCACTGTTCTGGTTTGTTTGTTTGTTGTTTTTTTTTTATAATATCCCATGACTAATAATAACTAATACTTTGAAATCCATGACAACAATTTTGTCTTTTTAACTTATTTTTATCATGTTCAATAACACGTGTTAAGATATGTGTGTCAGTCTCTATTATAGTCAAATTAACGTGGTTTTCAATCATACCATGATGACATGATAACGTTCATGTATATTGTAACATATGACCGAAAGTTGGGGAAAATGTTTATTTGGTGAAGATGGACTGCAAGTAGTTTATCAGACAGAAACTAACGTTTAGTAAGTGAGGCAGCTATAACCCAAGCTGATATGTGTACAAAAGTTTGCATGTACGAAACATTTACCACAGCGAAGCACATGATTTCATTTTTAGATTTATATAATTCAACCTTTCAATATATTCATATATTGCCGTGGCTTACATATTTTCAGGGGAAAACACTCTGTTGGAATCGTTTTCTTGTTGCATTTTGTTTATGTATTGTTCATGTTCCATTTTTATTTAATGTAATATTTTTTATATCGTTGTGTCGTACGTACTTTCAGAGTAAAATCACATTCGTTTCGTCCTACAAAACATGGCGGTTGTCGTGCACTGATCAGGAAAAGCTGACCATTTTCAACGCGCATTATTATTCCTACCGGATTGTTATTCTATATGTTCAGCTTTCGATTTCGTCAGTATAAGTAGTTTAAGAAGCCGTCTTATATACACCATTATATACTATTGACATACTAAACGTTAAGATTAATGAAGTTTTAATATGTTGTAGGATTCCTGTCCAGATTCTTCAGCAAATGTAGAAGTTACAAATGGTATTTATATAAGTATATTGATTGGATATTTATAATAGGATTAGTAACCTTTTCTTCTGTGGTTCTGTCTCTCTTATATTTGTTAATCACAAATATTTCACCGTTTGATCTGTTGTATGAACAAACTGATATATTCCAACATAATTAATTAGAATAAGTTCAACTACTAACAATCAACGAATATTATTATGACAAATACACGCATCCGTTGAAATATAGTGATTTCGTTTGTAGGTTTGTTTTCAGCAATATATCTTTAATGGCAGAAAAGACATACCTTTAGTAATTCTGATTATTATGTAATGCTTTGACCGATGATTAGCTCTTCTTTCATTGATGTTGTCTTATAATATCTTTCTTAGTTTTAATTCAATAATATACTAGCTTGGTCTTAATAACTTGATAGAATCAAAATGACATTTATCATATCATCTGGTAGCTGGATTTACATCTACCTATGCAATCAGTGCCTATCACCACTAACACAGTGTGTATTTATTTTATGTAAGACATGGTTGCCATGGAAAAAAAATTAAAACTTACGTTGTAAGATTTTAGAATTAATTACAAGAACCATTATTCCTTCATAGTATTGCAGGGGCCGTCGTGGTTGTGGTATATGGTAGTTGGATTTGCAACTACCTGTGCAATCAGTGCCTACCACTGCGAAAGCTGTGAATTCGAAACCCGTTTATGGAATGATGTACCCGATGCAACATTATGTGATAAAGTTTATCAGTAATTTGCGATAGGACGGTGGTTTTCTCTGGGCATTTCCGGTTTCCTCCACCAATAAAGCTGGCATCCACGATATAACTGAATTATTGTTGAAAGTGGCATTAAGCACCATATCCCTAACCCTGTCAGATCATAGCTTCCCCTTTCTCTACTTTAATACTTAATTGTTGTTTAACACTACATCATACGTATTTCGAAAATCTTTTTTTTTTCTCAGACAGCAAGACGATTTTGGTGATCGGTGCTACATTAGGAGTAATTGCGGCTCTCCTTATAGTTATTATTGCGCTAATCTACTTCAAAAGCAAGGACTCAAAGTAAGTATCAGATCATGCTTGAAGTGTCTGTACCAAGTTAAGATATGAGCGGACACGTATGTGTGTTAGATATATCGATTTTTCCTCTGTGTCTGGGATTTTATGATTGTATTTTTTGTTCTTGTTAATTTTAGTCAAGAGGATCATGTCAGAAACTATGTTGTGGTCCTGTCTTCTTTCACATGTACAATATACCCGTTTTTCACAATTGTTGATGTGCGACTTAAAATACTAAAAGGATCCCTTTGGAAATAGGCCATAGTGTTTAAAGGGCTGTCCTGATATATGAATCGGGTTATAAAGGGAATTTTTATATTTTATTTGAAAAAAATAAACATGTTTTTATCATATTGTATATTATTTTGATATTATCGTACATAAATATTACATATTAACTTTTAGTATTCACCTGTGTTCTAAGATCAGTTCTGACGTATACGTAGGTATTATTTGAATGTAAGTTTTGACTTGAGTACGCTGTCTGTTCTTTGTTCTAAATTCCGCTCTGACACAGGTCTTTCGTCTATCATGTTGCATTTCATCAAAGTCCTGTCATATTGAAATCTGAAATAGTAATGTCTTACATGCATGCTGCTTTGTTACCATAATAAGCTGATAGTGAGATGATGATGAGGTGAGCTTAGTTGGCTCTTTATGGTGCTAGCTCACTGAGACAATAGGCCGGGAATATACATGTCGACTCACTCGGACACATTATCCTGATTCCGCACCAACTAGTCTTTGCTTTTTCTCCTAAATGCTGTGTGCTTAGCGGAGAAGCAACACATGCCAATTTTATAGTCTGGTTTGACCCGATCGGTGCTCGAACGCACGAACTACCGGACTCGAGTCGAGCACCAGAACCAATACACCACCAATGTGGTTCACTCATACATAAAAAGTTGAACAGGGCACATCAATTAACAGATGACAAAAATGACAGTGTTTATCTAGGAAACATTAATATAGTAGACAACGGCTGTGAATGCTGTTCTTTATGTTTCCATTTATCACTTAGCAAAATAGAGATGTCCTCTCTCGAAGATGACATGTAGCACGTTATCATCATTTTATGATTAAAGGAAGAAGATCGATGTATTGGATGATAATAAAAGATACACTACATCTACAGACCATGAAATGACTTCGAGTAATACCTGGATAACCAAGGAGAAAACCATTAGCAACTTGTATCTTCAGTTCGGTGACTGTAGACCGGAAGCTAAAATGGATATGTTTGTGCAGACTGCTCCTCAAAGTCATTGTGGAGGGAACTTTAAACCAAAATTTGACCCTTCTAAAGTTCAATAGAATAGCTACAAGTTGCCGTAATCATGATTTGGTCACTGATGTAAACGATGATACTTCTTCTTGTGCAACTGTGTTTTGTGTGGTTAATTTTCTATTGATCTGGATTATTATTATGTTATCAATCTCACTCATTTTGCAGTCTTGATGAATTTTGCTTTAGGAACAATTATAAATACTCCGATGATATGAAAAAGGAATATTTATCATTTAGTAACTTGACTAAATATGACAGATGATGATCATTCATGTGTTTGTAACGAGGTCATATAAACGTTCAGTGTGAATTCCAATTACACGATTCATTTAGACATTTACTGTATAAAGCTATTATATAAAATGTATATAAACTATTATTCATAGTCAAGGTTAACGCAAAAGTAAATTATGAAATAGAAATTAAATTTAAAATAAATAAATTTATTGGATTTGAATGAGAAAAAATAAGTTACATTTATGTTTGATATTCTATTACTTTTGTTGAATCATGCTACAATATTATTACTTGTTGAAGTTTAATATTTTAAATATAAATTTTGAACTAAATAAATGAAGATTTAATTAAAGAGTATTAATTGGTAAGCACTAATAAACTCCAACTAAATTCTATACGTTTTAACACTGTGTGGTAATGACAAAAATATGAAGTTAATTGTTAAGAACTTTGTGTTTCTTTTATTTATGGCTGTTTGTCTTATTATACTTCATGTATGTAAGCTGTAATTTTATTGGATAAGACGAGGGTAACATTCTACTCTGACAAATTCCTCAGCGGGTAACAATATTTTTACTGTCACCCTCTCATTTAGAGCCTCAATTTGATGATTATGAATCAATTGAAACATTAAAATGAAAAAAAAATATTAAAAGGAAAAAAAAGAAAAAAAAACATCATTGCAAACGAGAATGTGAAAACATTCAGTATAATAAATTAAATAACATATAGTTGAGAGAGTGATAGATCAGATTGATACCCTTCGAAAAGGACATTGTCAACCTTCTCCTCGGTTGACAATGTTTTTCTCAGGGTAACAATCTGATTTATCACCCTCTCAACTATATGTTATTTATATAGTGTGTATTGAAATTCGAATGTAGTTTTTTAATTTTCGTGCTTGCACTGCTGCGATAAAATAAAGTTTTCTGTGAAGATTGTATTTAGTTGTATATTTGACTCGCTCTCTTCATTTTCAAATTTCAGATATATAGTGGCGGTCAGTTTTATTGGTGAAGGAAATCAGAGTATCGGTAGAAAACCACCGACCTGTCGTATGTCACTGACAAACTTTATCAAAAGTTGTATTGCACATCGACAATACATGTACATGTCTTCATGTTTGTGTGTTGGTATAACAGTCATAGAGATAAAATCTA
>MJUT01063526.1:79789-95255 GCA_002080005.1 Gigantidas platifrons
GAAGCTATCAATTTTTTGTTCTTCCCTCGACGGGATTTGAACTCACACCATTGATACACTGCAGTACCATTCGCTTAGCCTTACGTCCAGTGCCCTAGACCACTCGACTACATCCACTCCTTAAAAAAAGAGCGTCAATAGTCGTAGTGTTACCTTGTCTCGTAAGTATTTAATCTAGGGATAGACGTAAGACATGTGTATAAGCGTGTGTAGATGGTATATATATACTTAGTATTATAATTTGACAGCAATCTAACTCAGCAATTTTTAATATATACAGTCCGACAAAAGTTAAGCACCACCTGACTTGTTTCAATAATATCTTAACTAATAATGAACTTATTTCAAATCGGTTTACTGTTTTCGTTACCTGTACACACATACATACTTATCTGTGAAACAGGTTATTGATCGATTTTTATTTATGTGTATATGACAGGTTGTGTAAAGTTTCACGTGTACTTTTCAACATTTGTGTTTGCGAACGAAAGCTGATTGTTTTCTGTGTAGAGTTTTAAGTTTCATTTTCTATTGGTTTGGTATTGTGCAGCGAAAATTAACCATACCAGAAAGGTGGCAAGCTGTTGGCATGTATAACGGTGGTTTTAGCCATAGAAGGGTGGCAGACCACTTCAGGATTAACCATTCCATCATTGTACGACTCATCCGGCGTTTTCGTCAAACGGGGAATGTTACTGACCGTCCACGTGCAGGTAGATCTCGCAAAACGACGCCGAGAGAGGACCGGCTCATATCCAGACGGGCGGGGCAACGGCCGTGCAGTACAGCTGGTGCACTTCGGGGTAATTTAGCGTTTGGAGGCCACATTTGCACACGCACTGTAATCAGACGCCTCCACCATCAGGGAATGCGAGCGCGACGACCCATAAAACGTCCACAGTTGACATTACGTCATCGCCATGCTCGATTTGACTGGTTACATGATCATTTCGGATGGATTTTTCACACATGGAGACGGGTCCACTGGTCTGATGAAAGTCGTTTTTTGTTACGCTCTACCGACGGTCGTGCAAGGGTTTGGCGCCAACGAAACACTTCATTTCAGTACAACCACATTTTGGGCACAACTGCTTTTGGGGGTGGGGGTGTAACTGTCTGGGGTTGTTTTTCCTTTGACTGTAAGTTGGACTTGTACGTTCTTGATGGTAATCTGACAGGGCAAAAATACCGTGACATGTGCTCGCTCCACGCCTAGTCCCCCATTTCGACAATCATGCGTTGGCTGAGAGGCCAATGTCCATGGACGACAACGCTAGGCCACATAGAGCCCGAATTGTTCAACATTTTTTACAGCGAGAGGCTGTTCAGACAATTCCATGGCCTGCGATGTCGCCAGAAATGAACCCTATAGAGCATGTATGGGACTTTATTGGCCGAAAAATTAACCAACGCAATCCAAAATGTCAAAATATTGACGAATTAAGAACTGCTATCTTACAAGAGTGGCAACATTTCCCCCAAGAATGGCTTAGGCGTCTTGTGCGAAGCATGACGAGGCGTGTTACAGAACTTCACAATAAACGCGATGGATAAACTCGTTATTGATTTTTAAGCCTTACACATAAGCACAATAGATTCATTTAAAAGTTCTTAAAATCTGAAGACTCTGCATTTCAATTCAATGTTAAAAACTTCCGTCAAAGACAAAATGGTCTTACGTTTTTCCAGCGCCTGGTTTGAACCCCATTTTTGCCACGTCATAGTCACGTCTTTCATGATGATAAATACTTCGTAGATGGGTAATTTTAGAACCCTTGGTGTAGTCTTTTAAGAAGTGTAAGAAAAATGGTGATATCTATTTTATTGTTTTAACAGTATTGATGTAAAAAAATATATCGATAAAAATATAGGGTGGTGCTTAACTTTGGTCGGAGTGTATATATGTATAAACGTCTACAATGGTTTGTAAAACAACACCAAGTACACAAAACAAAGCGATAAAGAGTTAAACACTTCGTTGAATGACAACATTTTCGTCTCACCGAGGGACTTTATCCATGTGTATTTAAATAAAATTTCGAACCAAAACGGCGATTTAATTTAAAAAAAAAAAGTTTTTGACGATCCATGTGCGGGACAAAAGAACCAGAAATTGCACATACATAAAAGAATTGAAATCCTACATATAAATTAATGAAATTACAATAACAATAATATAAATACACAATAGGGCTACTTATTTATATATATATTAATGAAAATGAAACCAAACAGTATTAGAATTAGATCGTTCAGCTGACATATTTTTTGTTCTTCCTTCGACGGAATTTGAACTCACACCATTGATACACTGCAGCACCAATCGCGTAGCCTTATGTCCAGCGCCATCGACCACATCCGCTATATCAAAATATAGTTTAAATAGCCGAAGTGTTACCTTGTCTCTTAAGGAAAATCCAGAGATAGACACAAGACATGTGTCTAAGCGTGTGTAGATGGTACATATATACTTCATATTATATATTTGACAGCAATCTAACTCACCAATTTTTAATCTATTGTGTAGGACGATGAAGAATTCATCATACCGTCACAAGAAATAAAGTATATTATACAAACATCTAAGCAGGTGACAACCATACAATATATCTGTCCCAATGGATCTCAAAGTTACTTGAAATACTAGTACTAGGTTAATATTAAATATTAAATATACGTCTGAATATTAAACCAAACAATGTTAGAATTATATCTTTGAGCTGACAAATTTTGTTCTTCCCTCGACGGATTTGAACTCACACCATTGATACACTGCAGCACCAATCGCTATATATATGCTACAGTAAAAAAGCGTAAGCAGTAATGACATGTAAAAACAGTAATCACGTGTATTCGCTAATTGTCTTAGTAATTACGTGCATTTACTAAAATTGTTCAGTAATTACATGTAATTACTAGCAAATAATTAAAATGTTGCCCTTATCTACTGACTGATCCTTGCATATTGTAAACAATGTTCTAAGAATCTGTTACTAATATAGAAACAAAATATGGATATTATTTATTTTACTCGCGTTTTTTAATCTGGTATTTAAAATGTTATACTTCTTAAAGGGATACAGACTGTCAGAATTATTATTTTTTTATATTAAAAGTTGCAAATATTCGATGTTTTATACTAATTGCAGTTGAACATTTTCGTAATATCATACGTAAATAGTCTAGAACGAATGAAATACGTCGCTGTTAGATTTTCTTGCATCCATTAAGGAATTCAATGTTGACCCGTACACTATACATAATACCTGACAGTGAAGTCATTCGGGAAAGTGTTTGCACATGTGCGAATTTGTTAAATTATTGTTGATGAACAACAACGCGTAGTCAAATCGAATAAAAATATTGACGGATTCTACACGAAAACGACACAAAAAAGAGGATTTAGCATGCTTTGTGTAAAAATTAAATAAAGATGTTATCCTGACCTATTCCATTTTCCAACCCGTAAACGGTAAACATAATTTAGTATCTTTTTACGGCCGAATCGTATTTTGACAATATAATTGTATCGTAATTTTCATACATTTGTATTATTTTCCAGGTGATACCTCTTTTAAATTAGAGACTAAAATAATGAACTTTGTGTCTGTTTTTTTTTTCTCAAAAAAATATAATCAAGACAACTCAAGTGTTGTCAATAATATGCAATACAATTTGTTTACAATTTTCCCATTATCGGACCCCTTTGCAATGTTTGGGTTTGTTTTTATTGATTACATCAGGTATTTCCTATTTTTAGTGTCATTCTTACTAAATACCATTATAATATAATATTAACTGATTAGCCCGGGATCCAATTGCATCAATATATTTTTTAAATTATATTAATTCTAACGAATTTACATTCAAATTCAAATTCTTTATTTACTTTGAACATAACAGTTCATCAGTATATAATGAAATATACATGAAAAGCACCCTTCTTGGTTATTTATAGCAGTTATTAGTATCCGGAAAACTTATCAGCCGACTTATAATTAGGTGTGTTAATGAGGATTTAACCAACAGACATTCGAATTATTTTCACCAAGTACGGCATTATTGCATATTTTTTAAACATGGCTTCTTGTTCAGAACATTTTATAAGTATAAAACATCGAATATTGGCAACTTTTATAATAAACAAAAACAAATCAATTATGACAGCCTGTATTCGTTTAAGAGGAACTCGTATTCGTCAAAATTAAGATAAAGGCCAAATTCAAGATAATATGAAATGAACAACGATGTGAGTTCTTACTCGCTTATATAATAAATGTTGAATATTAGTTAATGATACGCATATTTGTTGTTGGTCGTGAATGTACACAGTTTTACATAATGGCACATATCAATTCAAAAGAAAGAACATTTGCAGGCGAATTGTACCAACGTTTTAATAACTCTAATAGTTCTACAAAAGGAAGAAGACTAACAGGCACATTTGAATGACAAACCTTCTGATAATGCCCCCGATAATACAAATAGTAATATTAACTCCGCGGTTGATAACAATTCAAATGATAGTCCTATACCTATGAATTGTGAACGAACACGAATGCACTATATGCAATTCTCTATTTCAAGGAAATGAATAAGACACATATGAACGTTATACAAGATCAAGCCAAATTCAGAGAGAACGGATAGAAAGTGGTAACAGTTTATCAAAACAGACAGACAGGATGATATCCAGAAGCAATAAGATTTTACGACCACTTGATATCGGGGATAATGTCACCAAACCATTATCTAGCATCGACAGAGGACGTGGTGATCCACTGAATATTAATGCACCGTAACACATTTTTGTTCGGACACCGAACAATATAAGCTGGTAACTAGACATGGACTATTAAATTCATCTTTTCGAAGAACCAATTCATGTCGTTCACTTTTCGTTGTTTGTCTGAATCCGAGGTCGATTCGAACATTGAAATTAGCGTTCGTGAGGCAACCCACTTGTAATCAATAGGAGACGGACAAGGTTTTGTTAAATGCAGTTCCCAAGCAGGTTGTGCAAGAAAAACTTGCAAATGTGTGGGATCAAATGTTTTATGTAATCCAAGGTGCCATAGACTAGGCATAGTAGTAACTCGTCCCAAAATAAGCGATGAACTTTTTAATATTGATTTTTAGGACGCAAAATTTAATATCTTACATCTAAATAGATGATGTTTTGCTTATCAGTGTCCTTTGAAATACATTAATTTTAAAATCAGCGTAATTTACTTCAAAATTATATTCTATTTGCATTTCATATATTGGTTGGGTGAGTCTTGTCTGTTGCCAAACATTTAAAATTAGCAATAAGTAAATAAGCGAAAATATCATCTAATTACTTTAGTTATTACTCGTAATTACTGACAAATAAGGAATTATAATTCCTAAATCCATCAGATATTACCAGTATTTATATAAGGATAAAAACACAAATTTAATCAACAAGTTATTAAAATTTCATCAGATTTTGATCAATAATTCATGAGTAATTGAAACCAATTTAACAGTACCCCCAATATGTTAAAGTGAAATAGATTAACTCGTCAATATCTCGTATGCCCCCCTCGCGCCTCTGTTACATCCCTGATTCTCCTGTGAATGGAGTTCATCAGATCATTTATCCTTCTCATGGGGATATTATCCCACTCTTCCAACAAGGCAGCCCTTAATTGGTCGAGAGTAGCGGGGGCATTCCGACGCCCCTTACTCTCCTGTCCATTTCGTCCCACAGATGTTCGATTGGGTACAAATCTCGACTGTACGGAGGCCAATCGAGTGGGTTAATGTTGTAATTGGCGAGAAAATCTTGACAATCTCTGGCTACATGGGGCCGGGCGTTATCCTGCTGGGAAATTAGGTGATGCTGTTGCACAAATGGAACTACAACAGGCCGGAGGATTTCATCCCTATATCTTACGCCTGTTAAATTACCGGCTATCACAATCAACGGCGACTTTAACCCGTGAAATATCCCTTCCCAGACCACAAGCGAACCACTCCAAACCTATCCCTGTCAAGAACGCAAGCGTCGGCGAAGCGTTCCCCACGACGTCGACCGTTTGGACGAAAAAGAGTGAACCGCGACTCATCTGTGAAAAAGACCCGTCTCCATTGCCTCATTGGAAATTGTCTGGGACCATGTGCCGCCAACCAATCCATACGACGCACGCGACGTGACCGAGTGAGAGGAAAACCAATGTAAGGTCAATGAGCTCGCAGACCAAGCTCGCGCAATCGGTTTCTCACAGTTTTTGGATGGATGTGGCCATTATGATTGCCTACCGTATTCAGTGGCAGTAACGTGGCGATTACGCAGGTGGGCAAGCCGAATAGCCCTGTCTTGACGTGGCATCGTTACGCACGGACGTCCCCGTCGCGGACGGTCAGCAACCCTTCCAGTATCTCTCAGACGACAGACAAGACGCTCTATGGTGGAAACATTCACACCAAATTGCAAAGCAACTTGTTGTTGTCTTTGACCTTGCATTAGCAATGCAATAGCCTGAACTTCCGTCAGCCGTGGCATGATTACAAGAGATTCAAATTAACTTTAAATAGTGGAAAGCGATGTGTATACCTCAAGAGTATAGATTGGTATGACACGATGTCTTGACGAACTTGTTATCATTGTTCTGCACGTGTTATTTGCTTTTTATAACTTTCTCTATGTCACATGATACCTTTCACGGTTGAGTAACTTTAGACACTGATTTTAGTGCATACTGACCAAGCCACTTGTCTGCCCATTTTTCGTAATTTTACGCCACGCAGTTAAAAAATATGAGCATATTGTGTTACCCTGCGTTTCTTTTTCCCTTCAGTATATATATATTTATATATATATATATATATACATGTACATGTATATGAATTCCGGAAAAGAGGACTGAAAGTTNATACCATTTAGTGTACATCCTCCCTTGGCTTTCCAACTCCTTTTATTTCTACGTTAATGATAAAGTGTATTCCAGATACGTGTCGTGCACACTTAAGCATATCTCTTTTTAATAATATCACTATATGTCTTTTGGTGGACTATTCGCCATCCGCTCAGTAGTCAGTGATTCTGGGTTAGAGTGTTTAATGCCACTTTCAATAATATTTCAGTGATATCTTGGCGGTCAGTTGTAATGATTGAGAAAATCGGTATACCAGGGAAAAGATCACAGACCTGTCGCAAGTCACTGACAAACTTTATTACATTATATATATATAAATTCCCGAAACAAGGAACAATGTTTGGGTCGATCGTGTTATTTGACACAATGTCCAAACTCTCAGTCAAATACAAACCAAGGATGTTTTGGCCAGGTGGAGATATTTCTGTCAGTTTTACCAAGTAGTCCTACTATATAAATTACTTGGTTTTACAAATGTATATAAATTATCGAAAAAAAAGAATAACATTTGGGTTTTTGATTTTTCCTTGGTAATATAACTATTGGGTTAGGCTGATATTAAACCCAATATATTATGATTTGTTTTTAATAAAACACAAAACTAAGTCCCATTTCAAATGAAAGAACACCAAAACGACCATGATATATGTCAGTAGAAATCGAGTGTTGATATTAGTACACAGATACATCATATGGGAATGTAGACCACCGAAGTATTTGTTGAATAAAACATAAATAGAGTGTCATTGAATTTTTACGATCGGAGATAACAGCAATAAATGTAAGAAGAGTTTTATGATACCAAAAGGGTAATCAGAATCCTTGTTACCAGCAACCCTCTACCAAGGACATCCTTATTGGATCCACAAGCTCTGGCATATCGTATCAACTGAGAGATATATACTCCATATGCAGATGCTGCTGGAATGTTGCTACAAATAAATGGAAATTTCAGAATGAGAAAATTGAAATTATCTCTTTTGTCGTAAGGTTACGTCCTTAACCGCCCCTCACTGTCAATTTCGAGGTGTGGATCAAGGTATGAAGCAGACCTATCTGTATCTGTGGTATCCTTTATTTCTAGGTCAATGGCTTATATCCTGCCAACTAATGTTAAAACTCAGAACACAGAATAGTTTCCATGCATTATTTCGATTCTGATATGTCTAACATTACAAACAATGTAGTTCACTTTGGCGAGAAAATTGTTAATGTATATTTATGTTTACCGACAAGGTCGCACCCAATATATTCACCGCAAGTTGACTATTCTATCTTTCATTCTGTCAAATTCGAGCAGCCGATAACTCATTAGCATTTGCTTTTACGATGGGAAATCCTTATTGATGGAACAGTCATAACAATAACATTTTCTTTGCACGTTTTAATTACGCATGACCTATCTATTGATTTTTGGATCTGCTGATTATTTTCAGTGAATATATATGGCTTTAAAACAACAGAGAAAATAATTTAATTGTCTGATTTTATTACCTGGTTTATATGTATGGACCACGCATGTGCCAATGATAACTTAGGCAGAAGTATATCGCTGGATTATCTACAAATAGAAAGAACAAGTCATATTATAGTAAAGAACATCAGACAGTTTAATGGCAATTCAGTAATTTGCTAAGTGCTAATCGAATGTATAAACAAATGTATATCCAATGATATCATTAATAATACCGCCATTGTTTTGTTTGTCATAATAAATATATCAACATTCATTTGCTTTATTTTATATAACATTCATTCAAATTTGTGTGGTTTGGATATTTTCAGTTATTATTCTTCTATTCAAAGCTTGGTATTTGTATGCTTGTCTTTCCATCTGTGTAGGGTCTAACACTATTTAAAAAAGATAAATATAAAAAGTATAAAAGTGCACATATATCGCACTAAAGTAATATTTGGTATCTGTAATGTTTATTTACAACTATAACGATATAATAAACTTACTTTTCATAATGTAATTCATTTTACTTCTATCATTACAAGATACCAACGTACGTCTTCTATATACAAATACCAATGATGTTGTTCTACTGGACACAGATACAGGAGTGACGACTACTATTTCTACAGGAAATAGATATGCATTGTTTCTTGATTATCATTACACAGCAGGTTATGTCTACTGGTCGGACATGAGAGCCGGGACAATTACAAGGTATATATCAGTTGTATCAATTATATATTTACAACAAAGAAGTTTCATACTGAATCCGTATATTAATAAATGAAATTAACCAACTTTATATTTCTAATGGGTAGTTGTTTTGGAGTATAACTTCCTGCAACCTTGACCTAGGCCGGATTTATGCATCGGCCATGGACCGTGGCCCCAACATGCTAAGTGGAATATCCATGTTGATAATATTCAGAGTAGTGTATCTAAGCATTTGAACATTTTATGAGACTAAAGTACCATCTTAGTCGCACTAATTTAGATAAACAATATATTGTGTAGTTCAGACCATTTGTTGAATATGACTGTGAAATACAAATATGGGATAACTGGGATTGGAAATTCACATAAACTTAAACAACTTCAACTGGAAGCTGCCATACTTGTTATAGGCTTACATATTTTCACAAACACTGAAATTTATATGTAGAAACCGGTTATAACATAGTTAATAAATATACCTCTAATTATCTTTTTACATTGATACCCCCACCATACAAAGTACATAAGTGTATCCGTTGAGAAATGGGAATGATATTATTTTACCTTTCTGTAGACTGTCTTCGATTCGAGATTATATACCCCCCACAATAAATAACACTAATCGAAACGTTGAAACCTGATTAAAATTCAAATCAGATCGGTACTGGAGTTGAAGTAACATCTTCCTATAATATCAGTGCCTATTCCCACTGAAATTGTGATCCGATTGCCGCTCACAACGATGTGTACTCTGCAAATCCTAAGCTTGACAGTGACTTGCTATTAGTTTTTACGCAATACCCCTGTTTCGCACACTCAAAAGAAATAACCTCCACGATATATATCTTTTATATATACATTGTCGAAAACTATGAAATTTATTGGCAACAACTTTAGAAACAGATAGAGAGGTGTTGCTTAGCTTTTCTTTCCTGTTTTGCAGCGATAGCAAATATATTTCTTTTATCGATAATATATTTACACATTGCTTCCAATCTTTCGATTTAAGCGTACCTGATGAAGGTTATTTATATTCCAGAAACGCGTCGTGCGCACTAAATTTGATATCTGCGTTTATATTACATTGTATTTTTTCTGCAATGCCAGAAAGCTTGATACAACTTCAAATGTCTTAGACGAACTCGTTCTATTCCATTTTTTGTCCATTTTCACATCCGCACTTTAATTTTCCATTTCTTGTCCTTCCCTTTGCACGAATCAGGTACAATGAGACTATCATTTGCATACTAGATCTATAAAGGGAAAGTATATGCATATACCTTTATTGTACAGCAAATGTTAAATGTGTGCAGGATAAAATTGACATATTGTTGAAAGTGGCTTTAAATACCCATAATTGTAACCATAAATCTCGGGTTGATATTTTCTACTTCTACCTCTACAATAGCCTCCTCCAGGTACGGCAATGTCAAAAGACTGGAAAGCCCCAAACAATAAAAATAATAATGTAAACCAAGTAGGTCAAGGGCATCAACAGTATAGCCACCATCGGTTGTGGTCACATATACCAGATGGAGGAGAAGATTATTTCAGTAGTAATTACAGTATTAAGGTACAGTAGATTTAACTAATAGACACATCTAATAAACCATGTCAGCACCAAAACATTGACTAATAGGCAGATTATACCAGTTCAATATCTTCTTCATAACATACATTTATTCAGGTTGTATTGTTAATATATTGATATACATTGTATCATGAATTTTAAAGAACGTGATACAAAATCTATTTTTATTGAGAAAGCTAAAATAATGTTATTTGTTAAGTTATATTTTTATATTAATTTAGTATTTTTATTCAATCACTTGGAAGCCTGGACCGAGGTGATATATGTTAATAGGCAAAATAAGTAAATAAAGAAATTTAAAAAAGGTATATCCACAGAAGTATCAATCCATTGATAGTTATAAAACGCAGCTATCTAATTTAGTGAGTACGACACGCCTCTAGAATGAGCATCATCGGGTACGCTCAAAGAAAACAAGAATGGAAAGCGAAACAGTGTAAAATAATTTTGGAGCAAGAAAACCAAAGGGTCTAAACAGGATAGCCAAAAATGGCTGATATTTTTCAGTATCAATCATATTCACATTCAGATGACATGTTTATCACCCTTAAATCAAACAAAAAGTGAAAGCAGCAGCATACACAACCCTTGTTAAGACCATCAATTGAATACGCTAGTGCTGTATGGGACCCCTATGCCAAAAACCAGACTATGCAGTTTGATTCCATCCAGCGCAGAGCTGCTAGATTTGTTAATAACAACTTCTATGACAGGGAACCTGGTTCAGTGAAAGCTATGATCTCCGACTTAAACTGGGAATCTCTAGAACCAAAACGAGCAAAGACAAGAGCCGTATTAATGTACAAAATATACCATCAACATTACTTATACCAGCAGATGCAAGAACTAGAGAAAACACCGTATTTAAAACCATCTACACAAGATCAGATGTATACAAGTACTCTTACTTTCCCTGTACCATCATTACTTGGAGCTACATACCACATGTACTACGTGAGGTCTCCACCATCAACCAGTTCCGTACAGGGTTGGGCTCTCTTACCCTCCCTGTGAAGTTCAAGATGTAAATACTTTGTTAAATTTTAATTGTAAATATGACTGGATTTTAGCTGTACAGTTTGGACATGCACGGAGTATTAACACTCAACCTAGCGTAAACTCCAGACGGGAAGAAGAAGATAAACACGGATGCATCCATAGGTTCCGATATTTGTATTTTCGCAGGAAAAATCACATGATTTAAAATATTCAAAATACGCTTCCCCAATACATAGTTCATTAGTACTTTGCAAATATACCATTCATTTTAACAGGTTTATATAAATGTTAAGATTGTTGATTTTTTTCATTTAATGGTGGTATTCATTGTTTTCTTTTTTTATTCATTACAAACATCAAAGTCGGCAATATGATTCGACCGTTTTCATTAAAGATTTTGTTTACCAATGCTGTTCCGGTTTAGAAAAGACTAAGGTCACGTCCTCGCTTATGACGTTAAAATAACGTTGTCTCAACAGATGTTATCAAGAATTGAGTCAAGTACATTTTTGTAGGACGATGTTTGTTGATATTGCTGACACGACAGTTCCTAATTTTATAAATGTTTAAAAAAATAAAATGTTAACTAGCTAATGGTGTTGGTGATTTTTATTTACTTTTGTCACCTTCACAGGAATCATAGTTTAAATGTTGGGAGAATTTGGTGATAGCTCCTGCTGATTGTTGATAAGTCCAGCTCAGCTCACGCAAACTTTGATACGATTTTTGCTTATGGAGTCAGCAGGTAGATATAGCGGGAAGTAAAGATGATAATGCGAGATCTGCCATGCAGCGACAAAGAAAAAACAGAGAGGAAGAGAGAGGCTAGTAAGGAGATCTTATTTTAATTAGAAAGATGTATAATGTGACCGACATCCGCTCTATTTCTACTAAAAATGATGTATTGGACTATATGTTTATAGGAAAAACTGGCATACGAATGATGAATGTCGGCAATATTTGATGAACATTTATTTTCTGATTTTCACAAATGTTTCGTTAGGAATCATATAACATTTGACAGTATATAAATTATCTTTATTACTTTATCTTCCTTAGGTACAGTGCTCGGTCAGACTACGGTATTCTGTTGGTTCGATTCCTGGTCCATTTATTCAAAGTCAAGTGTTTTCAGCTGGATTATACGTACTTATATTCTAAGTCTATTTATAATTGTTTTGTTCAGAAACAATAGAGCGATGGTGGTTATGGGATTTAACAATATTTCAGTTAGTTCGTAGCGGCCAGTTGTATTGGTGGAAAACACGGTTGTACAGAGAAAACCACCGAACTGCTGGAAGTCACTGACAAACTTTATCACATAATGTTGTATCAAGTACAACTTGTCATGAGTGAGATTCGAACTCACAGTGGTGATAGGCGCTGATGGCATATGTAGCTATCGACTCAGCAACCATGCGATCATGAAACTAATTGAATTTTTACGGTAACATTCATATATGTTAACCAGTGAAGCAGTTCAATCATAAAATGAAACAGAAAATTATGTTACACATTATTGTTAGCTGGAAATGGCCAGATGTTTTTCTGCCAGTGTGATAAGATATTGATTTTCAAAGTAAATTTAAAGTTAAGGAAAAACAATTATATGCTAAGCATATTCTGAGATCTTTGTTTTAATCTGGGTTAAAACTATACAATAAATCTTGTTTTCTTGTCTATAGCAATTCCTATTTTTATTTGAATTTAATGATTATTTATATATAGTTCGGTGTGGTTATGGTGATTCAACAATATTTCAGTTATATCGTGGCGGTCAGTTTTCCAGATGGGTGAAACATGACTACCCGATACCTTGAGAAAACCACCGACCTGTCGCAAGTCATTGACAAACTTTATCACATAATGTTGTATCGAGTACACCTCACCTGAGCAGGATTATATATACATACATGTATGATCATTTTATTTCAGCCTGATTATTATGAATATGTTGTTGAAGGAAAATTCATCAATATTGCATTTACATCAACAGTACCTATTGGTTGTATTGCATCACACAGTGATTGTATGCCACACTGCAGTCAAAATATTAACGTCTTTCAACCAGAACATGATGATACGCCAGTGTCATGCGTTAATAACATTGTAAGTAGAGATGCTGTTTTCAAAGCAGAATTCTGTGGCATCAAACTATCAACTCTTGATTGGAATGAAACAAAGTATTTAAAAGTTTATGGATTCAGTGACGGTATTTACGATCAACAAGACAGGTCTACATATATTCAGCTTTCAACAACGACTATTACTACACTCAATGACATTTGGAAAGACATTCAAATTTCAGACATAAAGGTATTTTAATGTACACATTTAGTGTGTACAGATTTACTGCTCTTTCAAAATGATTTATTTGTAGTGTCTGGGATACCATTATTATGTGCGCTTCAAGTCAAAAGATTGGAAAGCTTAATACATGTATTTTATAACAGTTTGTGGGAGCAAGAAAAACAAAGGATCTAAATCGACTGAGGTCACGTGTGTCTGAGGTAGGAGACCCTTAGTGTTACTTTTGTTATTATTTCTATGTAATTTTATTTGAAGAAATTTGTGCAATTATATGCACTATTCATTACGTGAATAAGTTTAGAAATCTTATCTGATGTTCCCACATAAAGTAGAATGTTGATTGGCCATAAATAGCAGTCGCCTTTTAATAATCAATGTTGGACCTTAGTTTTATTAGTAATAACATTATTTAAGAAATATAAATTTCAATAATAAATAATCAAGAAATAGAAAACATTTTGATATTGTAGGTAACAGTTATAGATAAAGATTCTACATTGACCAATAGACTTGTGTCAATCATACAATGATCCACACATAACAACATTTGATGGTAAACTGTATCATTACATGGACGTTGGAGAATGTGTGATGTAAAGGAATGACAAAGGTTCTTTCTGGGTATGTACAGTTTGTGCTTGCATTTATTTTTACCTCCTTCAGCTAAGTATTATTGCAACATTAATTGAAAAATGATAAGAATGACTATTGTCAGAATATTTTGTTGATTGAATGATTTATTTTGTTAACGCCACTTTCAGCAATTTTTCAGCTATATCATGGAGACCAGTTTTAGTGGTGGAGGAGGCCGGAGAGAACCACAGACCATGGACAAGCAACTGGTACACTTTATCACTTGCTGCTGCGAGTCGACTACACCCTTTGTGTAATTAACAAAACCGGGCGCGAACCCACACCGTAAGGCGCATTGGTGATAGGCTTTTATGAGTTGTTAAGTAATACAGCTACCTAACTCGTTGAGCCACCTGGGCCCCTGAATATTTTGTTCCAGACAAATGATTATAATTGGTTAACTAGAAGTTCCATATATTAATGGACATTCATATTTTCGTCATATTTTAATCTTGAAATTACGCAACCGGTTTGTAATGGTCATCCAGCAAAGGCATAATTTATCAATAAACAACGTGGAACAGTATATTAATACTGTCACATGTATGAATTTACCAGAAAGACAGAAGTTTTGACTTTATTATACAGCTTTTATGAAGTTATACGGGATCATCTCAAATGTACAAACGTTTTAATGTAAATTGGAGTAAAACTTCTTTTCCAATTGTGACAGGTAATCACAGATAAAGTAATTGTATTCATTTATCTCTACAGTAAAATAGTTGTTTCTGTGTTTAGGCCAAATGTATTACTGTGCTAACTAAAAACATAACACATAATATGTTTAGAAATGTTTATATATGTAGCTTACAAGGGCAAATGTTATATTTTATTTTGTCTCCAGTCTCGCCCTGCATA
>MJUT01063526.1:101196-152985 GCA_002080005.1 Gigantidas platifrons
AAACCACTGTCACTGACAATAATTTTACTAAACTTTGCATCAAATCATCGAACGGTTTTCAGTGCTCGTGGCCTCTACTGGAACTCGATACACCAAACCAAAGTGTCTATATAATATTAAAATGGCAGTAGATATATATGACATAGTTCAATTTCATTACTGATATAAACATTTACCAGAAATTCTAATTACAAAATTTGACAAATATAATCAATGTAATTCTATCAAAGGAAACAAAATGTGTTTGCCATTCTCAGCTCATGAACACCCAGCAGGATGATATGGAATCAATTGTCTCTTTTATAAAACAGGCATTAAAACAGGGAGGGTTATTAACTTGTTTATTATCTTTTTTCTTGTTCATGTTTAATTTGATTGATGCACCTTTTGAACACCTTAATCATTTGTATAAATGTCCTTGTATTGCTATTACCGAAAGGGGTCTTTTGAATGCAGTAAATATATGGTCAATATCCATATACTAGTAACTTTGTAGAGTTGATATTTTGATTTGTTTCTGATTTTGTAGATCGTTTTCTCGTGGACATTTATTTCACATCTCAGTATTTTCCATGAATATAACGTCTATAAATAGTTCCAACATAAACTAATGGAATAGCGCGTTAATATTTGATGATATATCGACTTTCCGCTTTATAATTCTTGGACTTTTTGTAATTTTGATACCAAATACTGTCAAAAAATTGAAAATTGAACGATTGTAGCACGAATTCTGTGTGCTTTTTCCTGCCCAGTCGATATCTACATGCATGCCAAAACGTATCCTGTCACTGAGATTTTTTCTTATATAATATTTCATAATTACGTTTTATGGAGCACACATTGCCGCCGCTTTTTTATATGTCTGGATAGATTTCCTTGCAATAAAGAGAAAAAGAGGGAGATTTAATTTAGTAAAATTTTATTGTATATTTTGAAAGATTCTTATAACCAATAGTTTCTTTTTAGCAACGACATAAACACAAGAGAAATATCCTTTTTCGTAAAGGGAGATACATTTTATTCTTGATACATGATATTAACAGGTTGTCAACCTACAGATGTGATAGAATAGCTTGACTGACTCCTCATTATAATTATGTACATTCAACGTTTGTTTTTACGATTTACGATTTACGACTGCTCCGACCCAGTCGGTAATTTGCGACCAAAAAATGTCGTATATCGGAAGTCGGTAAGTTTTGTGAAACAGTCGTACGACCAAGTTTACGATTTACGACCTTTTGTGAAACGGTACCCTGATCCTTATTACATGGGGGTGTAATAATGTGTGCCGTATTACATGGGGTGTAATATGGATTTTTGAAAATGGAGGGCGGGAATTTTGCGGAGGATTTAGTTTTTTTTCAATTTTGATGTCTTTTTTTTAATTATATATTTTCCCGGTTTTCACATTTTCCGGTCCGATAAGTTTTCGTTATTAATGTATCTTTGTTTACTGCCGTAATCTGCTAATGTAAAAATGGATAACAGAAAACATGGAACGAATGAGGACACTGCAGTCTTCATAAATCAAATGAAAAACAGAAACACAAGTAGGAAAACTAAAATTAATCAAGAATTAATTCGCTTCCATTGGAGAGATTCGGAACGGCGACGGTATTATTGTTGTATAAGTGTACAGAATTGTAGCCACCTAAGGATATTTATAGATTATTATATGGCATTTTTCATATTACATGTCATATCAACCCGAGACCTCCATATTAGCCCAAGGGCCGAAGTCCCGAGGTCTAATATGGGTCGAGGGTTGATATGGCATGTAATATGAAAAATGCCATATCATAGCCTATTTATCATATACAGACTGTGGACAAAAGTATTCGTACGATTCCAATATTTCACATTTAAAAAAAAATACTCTGAAGTAAATTCATGTCCGATTTTGATAATTTATGTGTCAATAAAAACATAAAATTTATGTATTTTTACTCTATAATTCCAAAATAACATTTTGGGAATACACAAGTTAAACACAACTAAATTCATTTTTTTTCCGAAACAAAATGCATTGATAGTTTTTGCACGGCTTTCTGCCGACAGATTATTTAAGTCTGTGTTTGAATCATGGCCATTTGAAAAACATGCCTCAAAAAGTTATTTCAAAATTGCTAGTTTATGATTAATTCCAGATTATACTCAGTTTTCCTACTTTTGTTTTCATTTGATTTGTGAAGTCAGCAGTGCCATCATTCATTGCATAACGAGCTTTTTCCATGTGTTCTTCGTTATCCATTTTGGCAGTAGCAGACGTGACGGAAGTAAACAACGAAATATTAATAACGAAAACTAATCGGACAAAAACAAAAACGTGAATTCCTCGGAAAAGAAAGAATAAACAAGACTTTATAATTACAAGTGAAAGCCTAAATACTTCATCTCATTCAAAATTTCCGGTTGCCATTTTGAAAAATCCATATCTCACCCCCGCCCCTCCACCCCTCATGTAATACGGATCAGGTTATTTCACCCCCTGGAGATATGACTGGTTGCATTTCGAATTTATGACATATGCAAAATTAAACATATCTTGAGTAAGTATATGATAAAAATACATAATATGACATTTCTTCATCATATCCCATATCAAGCTATGGTTTCTGGAAACGATCAGCTCTCACAAAATTAAGAAAGACTCATTGAAGTATATGATAAATAGGTTATGATATGCCATTTTAAGATGTTGAAATTGTGGAGAGTATTTAATTTCTTTACCTGTGCAATCAGTGCCTATCACAACTAAAGTTGTGAGTTCGAATCCCGCTCATAGCGAGGTGTACTTGATACATCATTATGTAATATATTTTATCAGTGACTTGCAGCAGGTCGTTTTTTTCGGGGTACTCCGGTTTCCTCCACCAATAAAACTGATCGCCACGATGTAACTGAACTATTGTTGAACGTGGCGTTAAATAGTATAACCATAGACCAAAAAGATTGTAGGAAAATTAATTTTCACTTCTCTGAGACTTTCATTTAAATATTAACAACTTTTGTTCGGTAATTAAATATATACAGAAGCAATTTCCATACAGAAATATCATAGGTTGTATGGAAATAGAAGAAAGTGTAAGTAATATAATGAATAATAAAAAAAATACCACACAGTCAAAAAAGTTGGATTTTAATTATCTCAAGTTTTTATTTAATCATTCAATCATATCTTGGTAAATTACAGTCTACGTTCAATTAATATTTCTTTTTTGTTTGTAATTTCCGAAAAGAAAATATAGATTGCAGATCATGAGAAATATTATGTTTATTTTTAAAAACCGTGTGTGTACGTGACTATTTATTTTTAAATTTTATATCAGGACGTCCGAATTTAAATTTGAATCATAACTCTCGTGTTTGGACAGCTGTATAATAGTACAGATTTTAAAGGAACAATGTAGTTACCACACCATTTAACATTTTATTACACGATTAACAAATGTATTTTTTTTTCGTTTGTATGATTAACTATTGGGTTCTTTGTAGATTGCATTTCTTGTCATTGTCATAAATATAAGTTTCCTCTTTATTTTCCCAAATGACATCTGTTATATCGGACGTTTTCTTTTGAAACACAAAAGGCCATACATGTTTGTATCTACTGATTATAATATGACACACCACGACTTTCAACAGCATATGCAATGTTTAAAATTAATTAACAATAAGAACTATTATTGAAATTTTATACATATTATATATGTATGGCAAATTACCCTATGGTTGTAATGACAAAATTGATGGCATAGACATCCTATCTAGCCCTATCTGTAGATCGGTGAATGTGATGGATATTTTCTACTCCGCTCCTCAGTGTAAACGAAGCTATGGTCATCGTCATTATACACCTCCTATACTTGTTTCACTAAATGACCTTCTACCATTTATGCAGAAACCGTTAGGTATGCATCACATTCGCTCGAAACTATTTTAACTATCACTTTCAAAACTACATGCCTTGTACAACTCATGTTTGGTAAACCATGTTATAAATTCGAATGCAAATGAATACAAACTTACAGCAATTGAATATTGCCGGTCACAGACTTTTCAAACCTGTTGGTATTAAGAAAGATGAAATAGACAAAGGTTCCTTTCTGAACTGTCATTTTCCAACAAAGGTCTTGATTGCATTAACTTAGGCAATATCCTTCGTCACAAATCCGTCAAATCTAAAATTCCCCCATATTATAAGGATCAGTCCGTGCCTATAATTTCGTATGCTTATACCATACCGATAGCATCAAAAATATTTAATTACAAACACGTCTTGCATGATCTCAATATTGACGATTTCAAATCTAAGCCTCCTGATTGCACATGTGCAAGTTCCCCCATTCATATATAATCCGACTGGCCACGTTATATCTGGTGATCTTAAAATTATCAACAACACCTCTTTACGAGATGTGTTTCGCCAAAGGACCTAAATATCGTGAGCATAAAACCATAAACTGGAAACATAACTTTAAAATACTTATGGATTCCGTCGAGGATTATGCCAGACAATGGGCAAGACGTGAACAGGAGAATTTAGATACTCCTTCCGAATGGGTGAAGAGTGTGACGTCGCTTATACAGATTAGAAGATTAAAACGCAGTGGGTCTATTAGTATTCGCTCTACATCAATCTTTAAAGACCTAAATGGTGCTAAACATCTGTCACTCCTTCATGACAAATATGTTATTGTTTCCGCAAACAAGACCCTAACAATATTGCTTTTGTGTGGAAATCACATTACATACACTGCTTGATAAAGGAATTAGGTATTGACAATTCACTTGGCCACCCTACATATACCCCCTCGACACTTACGAAAGAGGAAACCCTGGACAATCATAGTTCTGTTTTATGTTCGTTTGGAATTTCAACCAAAGATGAAGAACTGGATCTACCATCACTATACTGGATTCCTAAGATACACAAGTGTCCTTTCAAACAGCTTTATATTGCTGGGTCTGCCAAATGCTTCACGAAACCTCCTTCCAAATTATTAACATGTATTCTATCAGCGGTCAAAAAGGCGCTTCAAAGTTACTGTGCCACTAGCTACCCGAGGAGTGGTGTGAATCAGATGTGGATTCTGAAGAACTCTAAAGATATGTTAGAGTACATACAATCTATGTCCCTCTCCTCCTGTTATAGCATTAAACCTTCTCTTTGACTTCTCTACCCTCTACACAACTATTCCTCACTCTAAGCTGAAGGACAGATTAAGGAAGTTGGTCCAACTGTGTATCATAAAAAGAATGACCAACGCACATGCAAATATATTGTGCTAGGAAGGGACATATCTTATTTAGTAAAAAAAAAAACACTGTGATTTTACTAAAAAGTTCTGTGAAAATGATATCATCAACAGGCTCGAGTTTTTGATTGACAACATATTTGTTATCTTTGGTGGACGTGTTTTTCAACAGATAATCGGTATACCTATGGGTACAAAATGTGCTCCTCTTCTCACCGGCTTGTTCCTTTATTCATATGAGGCAGACTTCATAGAGGCGCTTCTCAAGAAAAACGGAAAGAATCTAGCCCGAATTTTACATAATATTCATATTGTTGTTCCCACTTAATGCAACTGTGCTTTTAGATATTTGATTTGATATGTGAAATGTTAGTGTATTATTAAGTAGAGGTTGAGTTTACGGTTTATTTCGGGTTGAGTGATCTTTGGCAGAAAAACATTAGCAGCTTGGTAAGTTGAAAGTTATTAACTTTTTAATTTCTTTGCGAGCCTCCTTAATATTCACTGCGGGGACATTCGTGTAGTTCCGACAGATCTAGTAAATCGTAAATCAAACGTTTAAGCCTTGAGCATCAATAGATAGCAACAATCTCTGTTTGTACCAAAGAAATATTAATATAATAATCAAAGCTGTGACTTCTGTTGTTCATCTGGCTATTCATGGTAAGTTATTAGTACCTAACCGAACACAGTAATAAATGTAACCATCATAGTGTCTTTTTAATTTAAGGAAGGAGATCAATGTCGTGGGTGAACATAAATAAGATACAACATCCACAGACCATGAAATGACTTTCAGTAATATTGGGATGACCAAGGAAAACACCTTTAGTAACTGGTAGCCTCAGTTTGATGATAGTGGACAAGAAATACCCGTGGCCATGTGTGTGCAGAGTCCCACACACAGCCATGAAAAAGACAACTATAATCCGAAATTTGATTGTTCTAGGCTTCTATAGAATTGTTACAAGTTATTGTAATCATATATTTTACTAAAGTTTTCGATTTAACCCTTGTTTTGTCCTCACTGTGATTTGTATGTCTTATTATCGATTGATCTGTACATTTTGTTGTTTTTAATTTTTTGGTTTTTGTATTTATACTTCAAGGACATGAAATGTAAATATTTATCCTATAACATTAACTTTGCTTAAGTCAATATCTAATTTAGTGCAGACGACACGTAAATATGACATATTTTGTTCTTTTGAGATTGACTATTAATTTGAATTCCTGTCACATTTATTGCAAAAAACTCTGTACAAAATATCGCAGACTACTATTTATTTAGTTAAGACAATAATTAAGTATAATCATATTAGGTTATAATGTAAATATAAAATAAAATTACATTTAAAAGAAATTTAAAATGTGGATCATAAATTAAGTGAAGCTTGCTTTCCATATTTGTTTTCATTAAAATGTTATTACCCATCTCAAGTGTTTATGGTTTGGTGTTTCACCGGTCTGATCGTTATTAAATCCAGATTTTTTTCCAATTAATCTGGTAATCAATTGTTTAAAGTTACGATCAAAATCAATTACCCCAACTCTAACAGGAACAACATGGGATGCAGTGTTATTTTCATTTTCTATGGAATGTCAGACTCGTTCAGCCATATTATTGAGAGTTTGAGAGTTTGGTGTCATACACATACTTTGGGTTTGAAATGAATCTTGTTAATGAGTTACAAATGAAACAGAAACGCCTTTTCGGTTTTGACCAATTGGTTTTTTTATCTACATTTGTTAATGGATTACATGCATAATACCAATAAATTTTAACTTTACGACTTAGCAAATCAAATATCGTCATAGAAGCAAACTATGTGCTATGCAAATTCATTGACTTTCAGCACCAGACATTGTTTGTTACGTATACATTTTCATGTTAGTATTACCAATCAATCATATTTAGGAGATAACAGAGTGACAGTGTATTCATTAATGCAACATATAATAATATTTTGAGCTTCCTGTAACAGGAAAGAATAGTTTGGAGGCACCAAACAGTTAATTAGAAGCCGTAATTTGAAGGACAGACCATACAATGGCCAAGAGAAAACGGACAACAATATAAGAAAAGCTTGGAGATACCAGAAGCTGTAAATCTAAGACGGGGTTGTCGTGGTTGTGACAGTATGGTAGTATAACTGTGCAATCAGTGCCTATCACCACTAAAGTTGTGAGTGCGGATCCTCTTATTTAAACATTGACAAATTTTGTTCGGTATTTGAAGATATGCAGAAACCATTTCCATACAGAGATACCATAGGTTGTAAGGAAAATAAAATAAAGTGTAAGTAATAAAATGATAAATAAAATAAAACACCACTCCGTCATAATGATAATTTCTCACGTTACGTAGATTGTACTAAGAGTAAGTAATGATTTGAAAGATATTTTCATACATAAAAATATACAGGATGACAGATTCATTTTTTGCTACAGTATTTAGGGATTATCTGATTTCCATTTTTTTATGTTTCTATGTGATTAAATACTATTTTATTGTTCACAAATAATAAAGCCGGTGTTCTCTAGTCTTGTTGGGCATACGACAATCTGATAATTGTGGATTTTTATATATGCTGCCATGCTTTATTATGAGTAATGTGTCTACCAGTCTGATAATTGTGGATTTTTATATATGCTGCCATGCTTTATTATGAGTAATGTGTCTACCAGTTGGGTTTTAATTATCTCAGGTTCTTATTTTGTCATTCAACCATATTTTGTTAAAGTACTCTTTATGTTCAAATAGTATTACTTTTCTGTTTGTAATTTCATATCAACATTTATATGGCTGATCATTAGAAATATATGTTTATTTTTAAAAACAACCTTATGTATACGTGACTATTCATTCTTTAATCTGACCTTGCTTGATGCCTTTGACAAATCTCTCTATCTGTAACCTTGTTTTAAATATAAAAGAGACCTTTAAATAGCAATGTACATATTATTAAGTCAGTACTTCCTTGTTTATCCACTTTACCAGCATGGCAGAGCTAGGAAAAGTATTGAAAACTTCTTTTATTATATTATATTTGTTAGGGATTTGTTTGTGTATAGAAAATGGTAAGTTACATAAAATATTTTGCTTGTAATTGTTTATTTAAAAAATAGAAAAAGTGTTGGATACAAATGAATTTCAATACATATAAAATACACAAAATTATATATATACATGTAAATGATATTTTGTTTTCATACAAACAGTTTATGATACAAGAAAAAAGACAATAATATATATATATATATATCTAAAGATAATCAGCCATTCACTGTCGCATCAATATTAAGCCATTTTTGATTAATTTGATCTGTCTGCTTTGGGGACATGTAAAAAGTGGAATGTTTTTCTATTTTAATATAATATTTTAGGTATTGAAGACCTCCATGTAAGCGTGGACTTCCCCCTTGCATCTACACTTATATATATATAACATTTTAAAATTAACAAGATATTATTCACTGTATTTTGGTTCTCAATGTAACTCTCAGATATTCCAAGAGTTATCCCCCTTGATGTTAATGGCAGAGCAATACCACAAATCATTAAACAGTTTTTAACAGCAAACCAAAAATGTTTAGCTAAATTACAATTCCAAAATAAATGTAACAAGCTTTCCTTAGTTTCCATACAAAAAGTACATAATTCTGTTTCTTTAAGCCCACATTTATATAGGATGGATTTACAGGTAAAATTCTATGCAATAGTTTAAACTGAATGTTTTGTAGTTTTGTATCTTTATTTATACAAAATGACAGTGAAATTATAATGCCAATCTTATATAGACGTTTCTAAATCATTTTCCCATTTATTGTGACAATTTATAGGTTCTTGCTGAACACTCCGGATACATAATTTATAGAAATATTTACAAGGTTCGTTTTCTGCTTCTATTTTGTCAACTATTTCATTGCATATTCTGTCAAGTTTTATATTTTCATCTAGAATAAGTTGTTTCCAATTATTTGGAATTGCGCTAATAATACCATAGTATTCTACAAAATTAACATTAACATTATAAGTATCCACAAATTCATTAAATGTGTACAGTTTTTTTGTATTATCTGGTGATATCAAATCCTTAATAAAAAAAGATACCATTTTCACATAGTTGACTATGGAAGCAGCCGCAGTTTATCCAGTGGATAAAATTTGAGCAACAAAAATTAACCAGTGGTTAAATTTATCCATTGAATAACTAGATTTAACCAGTGGATAACACTAACCAACGTTTTGAGCAACCCAGTCCAGAATGGATAAATGAGTTGAAGAGTGTGAGGTCGCTGATACAAATTAGAATTTTAAAAAACTCAATAGGTCTATGAACACTTGCTCTATATCAATCTTTAAAGAACCCATATGTTGCTAAACACCTGTCTCTCCTCCATGACAAATATGTTATTGTCTTCGTCGACAAGGCTCCTATCAATATTGTTTTTGTGTGTAAATCATATTACATTACATTAAGGAATTAGGCATTGGCAATTCACTTTGCAACCCTACAAAAAATATATATCCCGACGACACTTATAAAAGAGGAAATCCTGGACAATCATAGGTTTGCTATATGTTCC
The DNA here is from genome assembly GCA_002080005.1 of Gigantidas platifrons. Taxonomy (NCBI): domain Eukaryota; kingdom Metazoa; phylum Mollusca; class Bivalvia; order Mytilida; family Modiolidae; genus Gigantidas; species Gigantidas platifrons. The sequence continues at coordinate 111,051 of MJUT01063526.1, forward strand.
TTTGAAATTCCACCAAACTGGATCTACCGTCACTCTACTTGATTCCTTAATTACACAAGTGTCATTTCAAGTCGCGTTATATTGCTAGGTCTGCCAAATGCTCCACGAAACTTCTTTAACTTCTTTCTAACTTATTAACATTTATTCTATCAACGGTCAAAACCGGGCTTCAGAGTTACTGTGACACTAGCTACTTAAGGGATCGTGTGAATCAGATGTGGATTTTGAAGAACTGTAAAGACATACAATCTAGGTCCCTCTCCTGCAATAGCATTACGCATTTGACTAATCTACCCTTTACACAACTATTCCCCATTCTAAGCTAAAAGACCGATTTAAGGAGTTTTGTGTTTTATAACAAGAATACAAAAAAACATAGATACAAATACATTGTGCTAGGAAGGGACATATCTTATTTTGTAAAACACCACAATGATTCTACCACAAAGCTATCTTGCACTTGTGCACGAGTGTAACAACAAGCCTCCATACTGCATGACAATTTTTGTCTCTCCATGATTTGTTCTGAAAATTTTGTTGATATTGCCTTATTTGTTATGCCATATGAATCTAAATTATACGATTTTTGTCGATTTATTTTTCTCTACGTGAAAAATATTGAGCACCAAACCCCTGTATCGTTTCTTCTGTTGACTAGTATATATAAAGTCGTCCTTTCTTTGAAGGGTATTGCCATGTTACTGTTGTCGATTCCCAGAAATGTCGTAAACGAAGTAAAAGAGATAGAATATGATTACGACTTTGCAAACAGACACTAGGCCTTCCTAATCAAACTGTTTTATTGATAAATACACATAAAAAGACAATGCTTACTCAAATGTTACGGCATAATTAGGGAAAGTCTATTTTCGGCTTAAAACTATCGAAGAAGGTCTACTCGGTTAGTCACTTAACTACGAGCATTATCGGACCTTGCTATTGTACTGTTCTTGTATATGTTGTCATCCTCCTTTTGTTTTGTTTAGTAATTGTATTTTTCTTTACTCTGTCCTATTTCTGCTCCTTTAATGAACAAATAAATCATTTACATATATTATCTCTCTATCTTTAATTCAACTTTCAAAGAAGTAATTTAATAATAGTGTACATATTATATGTCATATATTAATAAGTAAACACTTCCTTGTTAATCAACATTATAGTAATGGCAGCACTAGAAAGAGTATTGAAAACTTGCTTTATCATACTTTATTTGTTGGGGATTTGTTTTTCTATGGAGAATGGTGAGTTATCGTTGGCAATTAAGAATGTGCTCCTTTATCTTAATAAAGTAACAGTTTCAATTGTGAAAAGTTTAGATTATAGATTGACGATATGATTTAGGACAATTTCCACAATGTGATAAAGTTTGTCAATGACTTGCGCCACAATATAACTGAAATATTGTTGAAAGTGGCGTTAAGCACCATAAAACTAACTATAACCAACCAACAATATTTCAGTTGTGTGCTGATAGTCAGTTCTATTAGTGGAAGATACCATATAAAACTTTAATTTATTATTGACAAATGTAGTCGTATTTGATTGTATCGAGTGTATCCTTTATAAATTTAGGGTGTCGACAGCAAAACCATAGTTGTATGTTCCAATTACATTACTAGATGAAAATGCAGCTGCCATGAGATTAAATACAAATACACATATCGGGATTATTGAATAAAACAATTACGATTTTGTATAAGCCAAATTTAGTAGAGTGATTTGGTCATTATTTGAGAATATAACAATTGAGTATGAAAATAAGTTTAATACAGAAATAAGGCAATGGTGGTTACATATTTAACTCGATTTTTAATTTCTTTCAACAATTACTTGAAACATGAACACTCAAAAAGAAATTAAACAGGAGATTTTACTACTCTTATAGAAAGTTTTGAAACATATGCTCATATATGTAGATTAGGTAACCCTGGGTCATAACATTGCATTGTGTGTTGCATTGGCTGGTCAACGATTCATTCCTACAGATAAAAGCTAAAAGCAAAGATATCTCATTTGCATAATAGAGGAGACAGTTGGTAAAACTAAAACTAAAATACAAATACAGTGTGTGGCCAAAAGTATTGGCGCATGTAAAGAAATCCCTATATAATCAACCAAAACCAAATTTTTTCAAAAAATTATTGTGAAATCATTTCTGGATAGATTTTAACAAATTTAACACCAAAACATTCGGAATTGTCCATATTTTGATTGTTTTTTTTTACTCATTATGTTGTTATGAGTGATTTATATTTGTACATAATTTAAACAAAACAAATAAAAACTGACTTTGATTTTCCTATACATTTCAACTAAAAATAAATCCCAAAAGTTAACAATAATGGAAAAATTATGTACAAATAAAAACCACTCATATAAACATAATGAGGAAATAAGCAAACAGAATATAGACAATTTCGAATGTTTTGTGTAATTTTTTAAAAATCTATCCAGAAATGACTTCACAATAACGTTTAGAAAAAAAAATGGTTTTGTTTGATTATGTAGGGATTTTATTACATGCGACAATCCTTTTGGCCACATACTGTATATACACAAATGAACGATGTCTAATTTAGAAATAATTTATGGAAGCCATACTGTACTGTGAGTTTTAACATAGATTGGCAGGATAATAGTATTTTATTCCGAGTGATACATTTTATATCCTGCCAACCCATGTTAAAACCCAAAACTTCCATGAATTATCTCGAATCTGATATGTCTAACAGTACAAATACGGTAGTACATTTTGTTGAGAAAGGCATTAATTTATGTTTACATTTGAGTACAAGGTCGCACATAATTTATGCGCCGCAGGTTGGCTGTTCTATCTTTCACCCTAACTCATCAACATGTGCTGTTATGACGGAAAAGTCTTATTGGTGGAACAGCTGTAACAATAATATTGTGTGTGCACGCAGGCCCTATGAAAGGTGGGTCCAGTCGGTATATTGTTTCGGGGCCCTGAGAGCCAAGAAGGTGCCGTGAATATCTGAAAGGCCCATAGTCTTAGCCATAGACGTTTATTTTAATGTTTTCATTGGGGGGAGGGGGGTATTTTCAAGTATTTTTACTTTATTTAGAAAAAATTAATATGTAAAATTCCCTTAGATTTCTGACTTTGTCACTGCATTCTATAAAGTATATATGTTATCTAGACATTCTGCTGCACAGGAAATAAAGCATTTATGAAAGTCTACAAGTGGTGTTATTATACCTCAAATCCTCATTTTTAAGAGAAGTCTCAGCCTGTCCCGGGGGCACTCAAGCAGTCTTGTTCCGCCTTGCAAAATGTATCTTGGAGGCCTTGTTTGTACGCTTTAATTACGCGTGACATATTTATTAATTTTTTTATATATTTTGAAAATAGATGATTTTAAAACGTAAACAACAGTGTAAATAATTCACTTGTGTGATTTTATCATCTGGTTTAAACGAATGGACCGAACATGCACCAATGAGAATTTACGAACAAATACATCGCTGGTTTATCTACAAGTCGAAAGAACAACGTCATATTAGAGCAAAGAACATAAGACAGTATAACGACAATTCAGTAATTTGCTTAATGCTAATCAAATGTATAAACAAATGTATATCCAATGATATCATTAAGAAGAGTGCCATTTAATTATTTGTCATAATAAATATATCATTCTAATATGACGTCCTTCAAACGCTTTGAGTCCAAACCCGTGGTAAAAATAATATTCATCTATGACCGATTACGTCATAGATAGACGTGGTCTGTGCTTTATAAGCGGGTGTTCCATGACACTCCCCTGTAAAAGGTACACAATGATAAGTATGCAATGCACAAAATAAATAAACATTCGTGTATTGGAAATTGGTTCAGGCGATATAGAAAACAGACGGAATATAAACCCTTGCGAAAATCCCGAATAACATATAGTATTCTTACACAGAGGATATATTAATTCTCAATGTTCACGGGAAAAGATTTTTCTGTTTTACACCCCCTGTGTAAGACAAGCTACACGCCCTGTTACCCGCAAAAAGTAATCGTCGCTTCAACATTTTTCAGTGTTATTTATAACTCTGCTTGTGATCCTTTGTTAATATTGTTTGTATATGGGATTAAAATAAAATATGCTTTACAAATATAACGGTAGCCAAAGTCTAATCTATCTGTTAAAACTCTTCATGTTGTGTCATTTTGCGCATGGTTTTTGTCAACTGTTTGCACTTATCAATTTCCTGTTCACTGAATCAATCAGCTGACCGAGTTATTGACGTCACAGTGAAATGACATACATTTCTAATAACAGTGTTTGTGTTGATTTGTTCGTTTAAAAACAAACGTTTTCTTTACTATTGTTATATTTATTGTGATATGAAAGTAGAATTTTAAATATTATTACAATCTGAAGCGTTCGTGATTTGGTGTTTCTTTCACATTGCGTATTATTTCATTAATGGTTGTGATGCGGTCGTCTTCGAATATACACACTACAAAGTACATGTCAATATATAAACACAAGTCAAATGTAGGTCAGGGAAATATCGGTGAGAATAAAATTATATGGATTTACCTAGGCAATTTGTTCTATAAAAAGGTGACGTGCTTGTTCATTGCCAAATATATTCAGTTCATGATATGTGACCGAATAACACACATCCTAACATAATTTCACCGCAAAGAAAAAATATTTTGGGAGGATGTCTGTAAGAAAAATAATCAAGCACCGACGACAGGTCACCGGTGTTAGATTCTATTATTCTTGCATAACACTGGGCATAAAACTCACACAAATTAAAATTCCACGAAATGTTGACGATATTGGCACGTAAACAACATGACGCCAGTTTAGAACAAAGACCTGACGTTTTTTGGCTTATTTTAAGCCTCCTTGTCGAAGTGAAATTTGTAGTATTTTCCCTTTCTACAGTATCTACATTTTTTGTATTAATTAAATAACATTTACATTTAAATAAATAAGATAGAAACTGCCTTTGTGATACAGATAGTTAACTCGGCCAATGCAGGAATAAGTCGGCCATTACGGAATTTTTTTCTTTTTTTGACCGACTTTGATCCTACCAATATCGGTGTTCCGGATAATCTCTAGATTTTACATACTTATCAACGATAAAATAGATAGGCTCTGTCACTGTCGTCTGATGAAAGAAAATGGAAAGGAAGCGAAATAAAATAAGCAATGCAGAAGAAATGATGTTGAAAAAGATCTAAAAGCGAAAGGATAAAAACACATTGTAACATAAATACGCATTTTTCCTTTGATTTTGTTTATGCAGTAATCAACTTAAAAATAGTGAACTTTTACAAACCATGGTCCAACATGAAGATCTGGATATTATTCCATGATTTTGACGTCAGATCTTGATGTTATTCTATGATTTTGATGTCATCATGTAATTTCTGTTACAAACCATATATACCATGGATTCGTTGGCTTAAATAAGTTAATTCGTAAGATCCATGGTATATATAATACTAAGACAATATTTTATGGTTAATGAAAGAAATAATTCATGGGGGCTTGAATATATAATGATTTTACCACGGGTTTGCCCTTTATGCCAAATATTTTACCCTCATGAATTATTTCTATTCTAATAGGACAAATACAGTATTTATTTTTATATAACAGCCAAAATAAACTATGACGTTGCCGATCAGCTGATATACCAATATACGCATATTTTACCACAGGTTTGGACCCAAAGCGTTTGAAGGACGTCATATTAGAATAATAAATATATCATTACGTGATGATTTCCGTATTGGCCTAGTTATTACTATTAGTCCTTGGTTAGATGTATTGGACTTCGTGAGCGTCTCAGGCCAATACAGCTACCCTCGGACTAACAACTAGGCAAATACGAAAATCATCACGTAATAATATCATAATATCAACTTTGTTTTCCCAATATAACGCATGTTCCTTCTATCATTATAAGGTTCCAGCGTAAGGCTTCTATATACAAATAGCAAGGATATTGTTCTACTGGACATTGGAACCGGAGTGACGACTAATATTTCTACGGGAAATCAATATGCATTGCATCTTGATTATCATTACACAGCAGGCTATATCTACTGGTCGGACTTTACTGCCGGGACAATTACAAGGTATATATCAATTGTATCAATTATATATTTACAGTTAAGCAGTTCCATGCCGAATCTGTATATTAATAAATGAAATTAACCAACAAAATGGGAATCACTTTATATTTCTAATAGGTATTTGTTTTGGAGTAGAAATTCCTCCAACCCTGACATAGATCGGATTTATGTATCGGCCATGGACCGTGACCCCATCATGCTAAGCGGAATACCCATGTTGATAATGAATTAGAAATTCACAAAAACTGAAACAACTTCAACTGGAAGCTCCCAGAATTGTTACAGTCTTACATATGTGCACAAATAATGAAATTTTATATATATAAATAGGTTGGGAATTACTATCTGTTAGACAGAAGAGAAGGAAGCTTCATTTTTGTTTTATAACAGTTAATAAAACATACCTCTAATTATCATTGTACATTGATACCCCCACCGTACAAAGTACATCAGTGTATCCTTGCTTTTATTAATGTTTTTGGTTTTGAGACATATCGCCTTATTGGTCGCTAGCTTGTGCCTGGTTGAATTATGATTTATTTCGAGTTGAAATTGTATCTGACTTGTCGACGTGGTGCTGCCCTTAAACATTTAAATCATTTCTTTTTGGATTGTCTAAATCTACATTGATATCTCAACAGGGTTACTAGCTGCTATGCTCTAGATATCAAACAATGTCAATTTAACTTATGAATAAAATTGTGTTATATTTAAATATGCTTCTTATTATATTAAATGTTCAAAAAGATTCCTTATCGTATAACTGGAATTGAATTGGGTGAACATGCATGTACTGGACCGGATCCAGCAAGCTTAACCAGTTTGAGGCTCAACAAAGAAGATGCAGTACTAGGGGCTGAAATCTTTATTAAATCCTCAAATGTGTAGTGTAGTGAAATGTGTGGTGTGTTGTGTTGTGGTTAAAAATTGAAAAATACAAAAAGGGAACAATCATAAGAAAGTGTCCGAATTACATGAAAGTTACTGTCAATAAAATCAATAGCATAAAATCACACAAAGACTGGAACGCAAGTTTCGGTGTACGTTGATCAGCTATTTCCGGTGTACGGTCGGAAATAATGTTACATAACACGGTCGAGTTCTGGTTACAAACGGGAAAATAATGATGATTTGATGTCACAATATACTGTAGAGTATGTTTATAATGTCAAATATTATCGGTTTCTATCATAGATGAATCGTAAATGTTGACAAACTGCATGTTGAAACTCAACCAATGTATTTCCTCATATTTACAGGAATGATATAGTGTAGAGTTAATAAATGTATTTGATAATTCAATATTGTCTATATATTGTTGAAATTTCTACTCACGCTGTTGTATGTCCTTCTAATTCCTAGATAGTGTTCACTGCTTGTCCACGTGAAAACGTATATTTTTCGTATATGGGACTCTGATATGCCGGGGAAAGCAACGTTCGGAACTCATTAATTTATCGATAAAATGTGACAGTACAATGCACATCATATGAATCTATCTTAATTTATTTTGCCTTCTGTTTGTGAATATTCATCATTGATTCGTTATTAGAGTTATATATAGTAATTGCATGCCTTTTATGTCTATGTACTTCTATAATGTAATAAATTGTATTTTGGAGAAGACTTCATCAGTTTATTTAACTTGTGTCTAATCCATTTTGTCTGTTTAAAATATGTTTAATTCCGGATATTTAAGTACAACGGCATCTGGACCGAGAAACAAAAGTTAGTAGAACGAGAGAGTTGCAACACGAAATGTTGTAAAATATGGATAAATGGCTCAAAGATATACTTCCAGACAACGATCCATACCATAATTGCGGGAGGGATAAAATGAGGAAAAAAGGGGGTACGGAATTCGAGTGCCTGTGCATATACGTCATGTTGCAATTCGATAGTGTGATAGAGGCCTTGTTATTTTGGGTACGGCTGCCAAATTTGTTTATTATTTTAAACATGCATAATGATATGATTGACTCTTAACAGTTGAAAATTACAATCGCAAAATCGTAGGGCCCAAAAAGGTATTGACTCACTCAGGGGTTCCACTAGGTCGAAATCCGATCCTCTCCCTGACGCCTAAATACATAAATACAAATTAGACGTGTTCGTTTTTATTGGTAACGGAAAATGGAATAAATGAACTATCGGTTTTCAAAATAGATGCTGATATAGTAAAATAAGACAAAGGGATTGTGAGGGTAGAACAGCAACGTAACCCTAAATGTTGATATTTACCAGAGTTTACGTATGACGTACGTCACATTCACATTCATCAACACCATTCTCGTGTTAAAAAGTAGATATCTAATTTAGTGTGCACGTTTCTAGAATAACTTTCATCGGGTTCGCTCAAAGTCAAAAGATTGGAAAGCCAAATAAATTAAAAGTCTTTGGATGAAAGGATACCATCGGTCTTTAACATGATAGGCAAAACCGGCTAATGTCATCTATACCTGAGGGAGAAGAACCTTTTAAGCTGAAATAGTAATTACATTATTTACCAACTGCAAATTTCAAATATAAATATATCAAATAAACTAGTTTCGAAACATTAGCCTGATGATACCCTAGAGCAAAAAAAAACTTGCTTCTCTAACCCTTTGTTGGCCTTATTTCTATTCCTTAGGCAATATCAACCACAAAAAACCTTTTAAGATATGTGGCTTCTCATATTTGTAATAGTTAGTGTGCAAATGCAAAGGTATCCCCTTGAAGGTTTTTAATGAAAATATCTTCATTTACAGCTATTGAGTTCAGATTGTGTAATATACCAGAACTTCCTTATTCTCTAATATATTACAGTTATTAATCTAATTTCTAACATAATAAGCAAGTTGTACACATATATATGCCTCAGCTGTATATTTAATAGCTAAATACTATGAAATGTTTGCATTTAGCCCCCCCCCCCCACTTTTTTTTGTCCCAAAAAATGAGTTCATATCATTCTTAATTTTGTTAATTCATGCTTTAACCCCATAAATTATGAAGTTTAAGGCATAAATAAGTTTTTGTATATATATCTTTAGTTGAAATTCCTTCTAATTCCATCAAATATGCAAAAATATGATTTTGAAAAATTAACACAAAATGCTAAGCAGTCAATATAATTTTGCTGAGATGGCTTAAATTACCAAGTTTTTAGAACATAATTTTCAATTAAAACTGCTTTCGACAGCCTTATATTGTTTCATAAGTACAATTCACATGTATTCTAACTGAAACTACCAAAATGTAAGAGGATTGAAAAAAATCAATAATGATATCACCATATTCGGCTATATTTGAAGTCGACTAACTGGCGCATGATGAATGAAAAAAAATCCTTAATAGCAACAATATTTTCAATATTATATGCCCTTCTACTGCAAAATCACATTCAATCGCATATCCCCAATAAATACAAAGTCATAAATAAAACTAAAATGAGTTGCAATACCCTCTGTCCATGTATATCCAGTGTTTGGGAGCAATATTCCAAAACATGCATTTCGACCATGTAATCTGACACCACAATGCATTTTGTAACATTTATACATGAAAAATGTCACTCTGTGTCTGTTGTGACATTTTAAGGCTAATTTGAACAGCATAGCACCAAAAGTTCAATTTGATGTTTTTTTTTCCTTAAGGTGTGAAACCTATAATTAATTTCTTTTACATTTTGTACTAAATTTGTGTTTTTTCGAGCCTGCCTGGCTAGTTTATCTTTAACCTTTCTAAGACCATATATTTCCTGAAGCGTACATGATTCCTCTACGTTCTGTGACAATATATATATCAGAAACCTGGTATGGATAGACACTACTGTTTGATTGTATTTATTGTATACAGTGATACATAATGAGTTGCAAAATGTTATGTACATGGAAAAAAACTCGATGTTCAAAACAAAAAGGAAGGGGGAGGGGCAATCAGAGGCATCATAAAGGGTCCTGTCCACAAGTACCTGTGCGCTGATGACATTAAAACACATGGTTACTGATTTATTTTACGATTTTGTGAGCATTTGACTTGTTTAAGTTGCTAAATTCAACAAGCCATTAAATTGAAAAATATCAGTAACTTCATGGCATCACAGTCTATTTATACATATAAGAAAAACAACTGCAAACATTGTAGTAGCCCTGCTACCTGGGACTGGGAATACCTCGAAAAATACGTTGGCCTCCAGCCAGCGCTCTAACCTTCTGAGCCAAAGAAGTACTTCCCTGGCTCAACCGATTAAGGATGGCTTTTTATTTTTGCCACTTCCGGTCCCACAACACCATGAAGGTTAGTGAATTTTGTTATGAAATGCATTTCCATTACTGACTTCCACTTCAAAAAATAAGTTAGATTTTTCCTACTAGAATCGAAATAATTCATGGAAGCCAGAGTTTGTATCACGTTTTAACATGGGTAACATTATTTTCGTTGCATTTTATCCCTCGCTATCGCTCGGGATAAAAAATTTACGAAAATAATGTTATCTATGTTAAAACTGTATACAAACTCTGGCTTCCATGTATTATTTCTCAATTAGATTATAGTACAGAAATGAAAGGTTGCTGGTTCCCCGTCTCCTGTACACATATTACAGACACTCCTTTAATTTTGGTATTAGACATAATGCAATTCTCTATCAATAACGTCTTGTGTATTTTTCCCGTTTATCAAAAGACTACATTTAGTTAAATATGCATTAATAGTATAGCTTAGTGTATAATTATTTGTTATATGGTAGGTGTATTGTACCACATTTCCACTTTTATGGATTTTTTAAAACTTAATTCTTTGTTGGCATTATCACTGAAGTAGATTTCACAAGCATATATAAAAGATTCAAAGGTAACAGTATCAAATTTTACTGTTATGCCATCTCCCGTGAACGAATATTCAATTACAGTTCTACTTGTACTAGCTAACTTCTTTCTTAGAGATTATTCTGCGTTCAAGGTGTACTTATTATCATAGGATGTTTGATTAACGGATAAAACATCTGTGGCTTCATTCCATAACACAGTGAACTTCACTCTTATTACATCCATGATTTATTTATATATTTACATATGAAGACTGGGGGAAATGTTTAACTTTTTTCAAAAGATAAAATTTAAGAAATATTATTCAGAGAATATTTTGGCATCAGAGAGGTTGTGGTAGGCTCTACCATCACACTTCTGCTTATTTACAGGTTTATGTGAGATCAATGTGTTGTCATCAGCAATAAACTGGTTAGGTTCAGGATGCTTGAACAATTTGTTCCATGTAAAGATGGAAAATACTGGAATTTCAAGAAATATAAACTTGCACTCAGGATAAGCTGAAAATAGTTGGACAATTTCCTGTATGTTACTTATAAGTTTATGCACTGCATCAGCAGGTTCTTTTTTAAGTGTGATATATTTGCTTTCCCTATCAATATCAGTTATATCGCACGTACCGAGCCACACATATTATCTAGATGAACTATTGTATAGTCGATGTTATCTTTTAACCATTGAAGGCTTTGTGTCGATGATTGTCCAGACTTGTACCACCATTTAATATTGTTCTCAAACAGGAGTCTGCATTAATTGACAATGTGCCTAGATTTACTGTCAGTAATAATCATTGGAGTAAGTTTTTAATGTCCAGTTGATGGAACGAATTGTTTATCTAAATATCTAAGAAACGTATGGTCCGTCATGAGCATCAGATTTCTACAGCTTATATCTCATGAAAGCATTCCTCAATATGCTCAGCGTTATAAGATGACTTGGGACTAATTATCAGCTTAGAATACTAAAAGCCAACACATATATATTAAATATTTGCTCAACACTTAGTGGAATATGTCTCTCACTTAGTGGAATATGCCTCTGTGAAAGAGAATGTACACACGTGGACTGCAGGGAGCCCCTAATGAACAATATTAAAGGCCACCGCTATTTCTGGGCAAGAACAATTTAAAAACGTAAAATTTCTATGATGCTATAATAACGTTCTTACATAGTCCACTTAAATGAGTGAAGTTAATAAAAAAAAATACCATATACATTTATGATAGACCAAACACGTCTAAAACTTTATCATGTCTACTCTTGTCCCATGCAGAAATCTGAAAGTTTATTTTTTTTAAACAGTAAAAATCAAGACAATTAAATTTTTATCACCAAATGACGGCAGAAATAATGCTGGATACTATAGTAATGAATGTATGAACGAGTGCTGCATGGATATAAATTAAACAAAACAATAATTAAAAAGGGTAATGGCCGCCGCAACGCCTTCGATATTGGCTTGTCATGTGTATGATAGCAATTCGTAAAGTTTGTAAGCTATTCGATTTCTGTATGTGAATTAGTATGCCGCCAGTGTTATGTGTATACAGACAATGTTATAAACATAAAATGGAATCTAAAACTTGGTAGAATATCAATATTCAGTAAAAATGTCTTCCTCCACCAAAAAGGCAACCACTACCATTCACAGCCTCGTTATCCAAATCGACTGTTGACATGTTGTAACTAAGAGTTCTACTTTGAATTGGTCGCCATAATTCAACTCTTGCAATCAAAATGTCAATTACTACAATATGATTGAAAAAAATACAAATGTACTTCGCTGACCATTAAAATAATTTCATGTTAGATTTTATCTGAAACTGAAGCGTAGATTCTGCGAAATAACATGCAGTATGTATGTTCTATGGTGAAAGTGTACAATGACTCCATGCTTTTCTATGAAGTTGATTTGCCAAGGCCAGCAAAACGTTTTTGGAACATGATAGTTATTTTGAATATTTACTATCTGGCCTAGGGGGACAACCAAACGACATATCACAGTCCACAAAACATTATACAGAAAACTGAAGATTGAGCAACGCGCAATGGTAAGCAATTCTAGTTAAATGACACGAGCAACGTTAACATCAAATATGGAAGTCGTGTATTACACCATGGCCAGTATACGTAGACAACTACAAATTACAAAAATACAAAAGAAGTGCGAGTAAAAAGAATGGAGCACCGTGATACCAAGAAATTGTTTCAAACATCAAAACGCGGAACTACAAACGTGAAGACAAAATAAACATTAAATTCCATTAAAGCCCGTCTCCAATCGCAAGGGGCCAGGAAGTGCTTACAAGCAAAACTTACCCCAATAGTGACACACGTTGTGTTGCAACTCATAGTAGAGGAAAGAACGAAATTATGACTAAGACAAATCGAACATATCCTTGGTCATCTACGATTCAGATTTTCAGTGACGGTTAACCAAGTTATGATGGTGACCGTACGACTTTCGAACTGATGACTTCTAAAAAGAATATAGCTGTAAATAAATGACATAACACTGCTATATGTATAACAAAGAAATAGCTGCTAAAGTGTTATGCTATTGGAAGGTATATATATTTGGTCCGTCCGTCATTTGTACATGTACACATTCGCTTTGGGTTCGTTCGCCCTAAAAGTGTGTCCGTTCACCCGGATAATTAATATGCATTTTAATTAACATAATGCATATTTTACATGGGCGTAGCTTGGGTTGGAATTTTACCGAGGCAGGGGATCTGGAGTGCGAACGGATCCGAACTTTATTAGAATCGGACTTTTCAGAAAATTTTGCAATTCACATTTTGTTCCAAACCTGGCTATAATCGTTACTGATTGACGAATATATTGACAGATCGTCTAACATAAATTGTTTAATTTATATTTATGGAAACTCTTCGGCAATGTATTTCGTATCTGTAACACTTTACCATGTAATACTCACCATGACTGATTATACACACTATCAACGTTATGATTTATATTTAGTATTACATACATACTATTAAAAATAAATTGGTTTTTATATACTGGTACTGATAACATTATTTTCATTGTCTTTTTGTTTCCAGAAAGAAATTCCCTTTAGATGGTTCTGATGATGAGGTGATAATGACAGATGGCATTAAACCTGTTGATATTTCGATAGATATGAAAAATGACCATATCTATGTGTTAGATAACATTGGAAAATTATTCAGATCTGATTTGGATGGATCAAATAAAACAGAAATATTATCTGACCTATCAAGTCCAACAGCAATAGCTATGGATACAGTAAACAAGTAATTATTTTATTACTATATTTCTGTTAGCGAATTTGAATTTAAATGCTTGCAATAATTCAGAATTATCAAGAACACTTAAGGTAGCACAACAGTCTAATTGTGATTTTTAATGAATTTTTTTTATTGCAGTTTTTGAAAGTTCACATATATATAAATGTTTTTAAAACATCCTACTGTCATTATCTTGCATCATTAAGGAGTAAATTGATAATTAAATTATGCAACCAAAAGCATGTGGTAAAGTGTTTGATAATATAAACATGTGGGAGGGGCCTATCTATCAATCACTGTGTTAATTACATGTGTCCAGCTGTTGACTTCTGACCACAACATAATCATTGCATACATTTTTATTGTACAATAATACTGTGTTGTAATTGTAACTTGCATAACTATATAACTATGGAAGAAGAAGGCAGAGGGAAATATTGCGATTCTAATGGTATCTCAATATTAAAATATTACATACACTGAAGTGACTGAACATTTAATTTACTTATTAAAAATTCTTTTTTTTTTATTCATTTATTTTACTGCTGATTCATTTTATATGTTTTATCTCTACAATTATATATTGAGAGTAATATTCTTGCATATTTATGAACAAGTTCTAAAATCAGACATATTTGTATTTATCAAAATCACTTACCCAAGATTTCTAACAGCCTGAATAAATGCTGTCCTTTGATCTTCAGGGTTTAGGTGATGAGCAGGTCTCCTGTTTGGAACTTTAGGCATTTTTTAAAGATTGTTTTTACTGAAAACAAAAGATATATGTAAATTATAGGACAAATTTTGATTTCTCAAAAATTCTGTTATGGAAGAGTCCATTTTCAGAAGGAGTGTTGTCTTCTGCCTTATGTAAAAGACTAATTTTACTTTTTATTTATACTATTGCATAAAATGAAGAAACTTGAATTAATAACATCCTCTTGGTAAAAAAAAAGATGGATCTGTTTATTTTGATATATTATGGTCTTGTTAATTATCACAAAATGTAACTTGTCATCCCTGTGTTTGTTTTATATGGTACTATCTGGAAGGAGGAGGAACTTGTCCATATTAACTTGCTAGCTTCCAGATGTGGGTCAGACCTGTGACGTCAAACTCCCGCCAAAATGCCAAAGAAGTGCTGTATAGGGATGGACAGTGCACAAATAATGCAAAAATAATAGCTTTAAGTGTATAAACACACAAACTGTGTTGTGACCAACTAAAGATGTAAGGTCACAGCTGAGGTGTTCCCAGTGGGATTTGAAGGTCTATTGCATATTGGCAGGGGCCAGAAGTGGGATATATAGTTTTGTTGCAATTTTGCATGTTTAATTTACATGAAAATATGAACTTAAATGAAAAATAGCACCTTTATGGGTGCCCCTAAGGATTTGAATTGGACATATATTGTTGAAAGGGATATCTTCTACAAAACCGTGTCCCAGTTTTTTGATAATTTGTTTCTTAAGGAATTTATGGTTCTTGAACGAACAAAGAGGAAACAAGATTTTGGCATCCAACAGATGAAATAGTATATTTAAGGATTGGAGACATATATAAAAAATCTGAGACACGGTTTTGTAGCTTGTGTATGGTTAATGAAAGGGCTAAAAACTAAATTTAAAATCTTGAAATTTAAAATCCATCAAGTATTTGGTGAGATATGAACCTTCAGACACTTGATTGGAGTGAGAGAAAAAATAGACGGTTGTGCTACCTTAAAAAACATATTTCAGTTTAAAAAACGATACTAAATTAACTTAATCAGCGGTAACATTAAGATATATAGACGGGGTTATCACCAGCTTATCTCAAAACCACGGGGGCTGCCATTAAGAGGTCACGTGCTGGGTCGGCCATAACAGCCGTGAAAGATAACACACGTGCATCAATAATCTATAGTAAACATTAGCTGTCTTTTATTTTCACATCGATTTTTTTGGGGGGTATTATTTCTTGTATTTAAATTATGGCCAGTAAAGTAAAATATAAAGAGGTGGTGAAAATTCGTATGCCGTCAACGGTTGTTCAAATAATCGCCGTAAATGAATGGAAACAAACTTTTTCTGAATTACATAAACAAAAACATGAAGACTGTTCTTGTATGATTCCATATAGACTACATACGATGCCCTCTAAGGAGTCAATACGATTACAGTGGGCAATCGCTTTAAATAAAAAAAATATCTCCCTAACTAAGTAGGTATTTGTTTGCTCGGAACATTTTTTGGACGGAAAGCCGACAGAAAGAAACCAAATTCCACAACTTAAGCTGGGGTATGAAAAAAAGACAACCCCTGGCCGGCGAAAACTGATTAGACATGAACCCGAAAGTAAAAAAAACGAAACTAATACAGGAAGAAAGCGGTGCGGGGATATATTCCGGTGATCCTGTTTCTACATCTTCAGGACATAACGGAACACCTTCCAGAAGCTATCTGTGAATTTAATGGTCTTGAACCGTCAAGTGTTAGCGCCGGGACACAATACAAATATTCAGACTTTTTGGGAAAAGATGATCACACATACGCGAAACCATGGACTAACAACCAGACTACGTTTACACAGACAAAATTACTTTGCATGGATGAAAAGGGTGTTCAAGTTATGACTGAAACCGGTACGATGTCGGCAAAAGGCAGTATAGTGACAGATTGCCACTCTGTTGTATACCGGGCGAACGAAAGTGGTATTTTTTACTTTGGTTAAACTAATGAAAATAGAAAATACATTATCTTTCCAACTCGATGTCGCCGATCAGTTGCTTCTTGTGTTAATGAAACTAAAATTAAATTTACTGTTCAATGATTTAGCCCGTAGATTTGGAATTGCAAAAGGCTTAGCCAGTAGAATGTATAATTCATGGATGCCAGTTCTTGCTGAAAAGCTTCAAGGCTTGGTAGTTTGATTGCCGCGTGAAACTATACGAGCAGTCGAGCATACGAGTAGTCAGTAGTCACCATTGCTGATGAGATGACGAGTAACACCTCAGAGTAAATCCCTAAAATAAAAAGGGGGGGGGGGTAGTGTGTGTTATAATTCTGATTTCACCCATATGTATTTTTTTTTAAATATGTGTATTACCTTTTTATTAATTGTCAGTAATTTTAGAACAAAGTTGCAGTTTGTAAGATTTTTTTTACAAAGATATTTCATGATGGCATGTGTATAAATAGATTGTGTAGTGAATATCCTGTCGATTGTTGTTCTTGTTTGTGTATAAATATGTAGACCTTGTGTTTAATGATTTTACTAAATAATCGCAATTTTACAGATATCCTGTATGAAGTGTATAATCTTATTAAATCACCACTTGGAATAATGGAATAATTTATCATAAATATATAAACAATGAATATTGATATTACTTAGGGGAAAAAGGGGGGGGGGGCTATGTGACGCGATTATTTATGTCAACGAACACACAATTTCAATATAAACAAACACTTTTATATAGTGTGGATCATACATTGTATCTTTTATTAAGATTAGGAAACAAACAAACATTTTCCTTCAAAAATCGTAAACTTCTGCGAGTATGTAATGCTTGTTGTATCTGCGTGTTTATCTACATTCACGACCTTAATGGCGGACGGAACAATTATGTCACATAGCGGCGGCGTGCAGTACTAAGGGGGATAATTTGAAAACCCCGTCTATATCACACATTGATTCGTAGGCTTATAGTTATTGGGGTTTGGCATTTTGTTTGACCTGTTTTGTTTATCCCTGCCCTTTACCTACAAGAATTAATGGACAATGGTATGATATAAGCAATAACCATAATCAAGTCAATGCTAAGAAACATTTGAAGATGCCAAAGGGGTAATCAGAAGTTGTAAGTAAAAGAAGGATTAGACAATGCAATGGTCAAAAAGTCAAAAGGACAAACAATGATTTCCGAGACACTACACAGAAAACCAAAGATTGAGGAACATGAACGCCACTAAAAACCGGGGGTGAAGTTAGGTGTTAATCTCTTCAGTCTATCAGAGCATTCCATCTTGTCTATGAATTTACGTATAACTGGGAAAATATATCACCATTCTAATGTGCCAAGAACGAGTTCACCTTTACCGGATTAGAGAACTAGGTACTGCAATGTCATATGTTGTATAGGTGAATATTAATGATCCTGAAAATGGTGATGGTAATGCAGTGAAATATTTAAGACAAACCAACACATAATCATTCTCATGGTAGGAACAAATATCATCGTTCAAATATAATACAAGCTATGTCGTTATCACATAGTGTGACCTTTGGTGAGCTCCTTTCGTACATTCAAAAACTATTGGATATTTTTTACATGAGTACCACTCTCTTTCCTCTTAAATTTATCCTAATTTAAATCGCTTCTAGATTTCGCACTTGGGAAGTCAATCTTTGATTAATTTACTCAGGAAGATCGACTGATTATTATTATTTATGATGTGGCTAAATCTTAACTTTTTAGACCAGTTCAGACGGAATAGTTATTACTCATCTTCAATTTTCCAATTATTCCAAGTATTGATGCCATCAGGATTCCATTGATAGAGGGTTGCTGCTAGCAAGGAAGCTACTGAAACAACGGTTCCTCTTGGTTAAGTTGAAGTCATCACTGCGAAAGCTTTACGGTCGCCACCACGACTTAATTAGTTGACCGATATGGAATATATGTGTCACAAATGACCACGGATATGTTCCACTTGTCGTAAGCACTTCCCGGTCCTTTCCTCGTTCATGACTTATCACTGAGTTTGTAACTAGATTAATACGACGGGTGTCACTAGTGGAGTAGAAACTGCTTACCCTTCCGGAATACCCGAGTTCCCATCCTCTGTTTTTAGTGGGGTTCGTGTTACTCGATCTTTAGTTTTATGTGTATGTTTTATTGATCGTTGTTTGTCCTTTTGTACTTTTTGTTAGCTCACTTTGCCAACGGCAATGTGAGCTTTTGTCATCACTTGGCGTTTGTCGTCCGTTAACTTTTAAACATTTTAATCTTCTCCTCTGAAACCCCTCAGCCAAATGAACTGACACTTGGTAGGAAGCATCTATAGAAGGTACTCTCTAAAGATAGCACATTTGGTCCTGAACCATTAACAAAATGGCCGCCACAGGCAATTTTTGTTTCTGATTGGCCGATTTAAAAAAAAATCTTCTCCTCTGAAACCGCTGGGCCAAATAAACCGAAACTTAGTAGGACGCATCTATGGAAGGTCCTCTATAAAGATTGCTTATTTTGTCCCGATCGGTTAACAAACATGGCCGCCACAGGCAATTATTGTTTCTGATTGGTTTATTTCTAAAAAAAAATCTTCTCTTCTGTTAAAAGAAAGATAACTCTTGCATTAAACTGTTAAAAGAAAGATAAATCTTGCTATTATCTCCCTTAGAAATTAGCTAATGCTGATATAGTGTAACTTGTTTATTCTATACATTATAAGTATGTATTAACATTTTAATAGTCTGTTTAGTTCACCTTACCAAATGCAATGTGAGCTTTTGCTATCCTTTGGCGTTTGTCGTCTGTCGTCCATCGTCTGTTAACTTTTCACATTTTAATCTTCTCTAAAACAGGTTAGACAAATGAACTGAAACTTGGTAGGAAGCATCTATGGAAGATCTGCTATAAGGATTGCACGTTTGGTCCTGATCCGTTTACAAACATGGCCGCCACAGGCAATTCTTGTTTTTGATTGGTCGATTTTTAAAATTGTCTCCTCTGAAACTGCTTAGCAAAATGAACCGAAACCTGGTAGGAAGCATCTATGAAAGATCTTCTATAAGGATTGCACATTTGGTCCTGATCCGTTAACAAACATGGCCGCCACAGGCAATTCTTGTTTTTGATTGGTAGATTTTTTTAAATCGTCTCCTCTGAAACTGCTGCGCAAAATGAACCGAAACTTGATAGGAAGCATCTATGGAAGGTTTTCTATAAAGATTGCACATTCTGACCCGATCGGTTAACAAACATGGCTGTCACAGGAAATTCTTGTTTCTGATTGGTCGATTAATAAAAAAAAAACTTCTCCTCAGAAACCCCTTGGCCAAATGAACAGAAACTTAGTAGGAAGCATCTATGGATGGTCTCTATAAAGATTGCACAGTTCGTCCCTATCCGTTAACAAACATGGCCGCCACAGACAATTCTTGTTTGTTATTGGTCAATTTTTTAAAATTCTTCTCCTCTGAAACTGCTTGGCCAAATGAACCGAAAACATGGTAGGAACCATCTATGGAAGATCCTCTATAAAGATCGCACATATTGTCTCGATCCATTAACAAACATGGCTGCTACCGGAAATTCTTGTTTCTGATTGATCGACGTCTAAAAAATCTTCTCCTCTGAACCCGCATGACCAAATGAACCAAAACATGGTACGAAGCATCTACGGAAGGTCCTCTATAAAGATGCTTATTTCGTCCCGATCTGTTAACAAACATGGCCACCATAGGCAATTTTAGACGGTTATTTAAAACAAATCTTCTCTGAAACCGAGTAGCTAAATGAACCGAAATTTGGTAGGAAGCACCTATGAAAAGTGAGCGACACAGGCTCAGCCCACTGACCCTCTAGTATTTTGACCATTGCGTTGTCTGTTCTTCTACATATAAGGATTCTGATTGCCCCTTTGGTATCTTCAAACTCTTCTTAGCAACATCCTGAATCATAAAGAAGTGACGTCCAATATTCCTTAGTATTTTCAGGATCAATTGTATACTACATCTGCCTCAATATAAGTTCACCTAAATTTTACAATTACAAGGAGGCATTGTGCATACCGCTAAGGAATACTTACAATACCCATAGACTATTATTGTTCCAATTCCCATTTCAAATAAAACCCTGAATATAATACACCATCATAATCTCAGAAAGATTGTCTCCCATGGACCTAAATACAGTGACAACAGCATATGAACTAGAACTCTACTAATAAAATGTCAATGGATTCCGCGGAAGAATACAATAGAACATTGGCTGTCCTCCCTCAGGCATAGAAGACATTGGCCGATTTTGGCGATCCTGTTTAGGCCCTTTTGTTTTGTTTTGTGTTCCATTTTTTTACAAGAAGCAATATAGAGAAAGGTACATTTCCCATACTTTTACCTATCTGTGAAGTCTCTGTGGCTATGACAAAAAATGTCTTCATATTGTGACAAAGTCTAAACACAAAGTAGCATCAATCAAATGTGGATACTGAAAATATATCCAAATATTTGACTTATTTAGATTTTACACTACCATTCCTCATGAAAATTCAAAAACATGTTTGAATGTTACAAAGTTTATAGTTTTAATTAAGGAATATTTGAAATTTTTGAACAGGTTATACGATATAACCTGGTTTGGGGCAGTTTACGCTTAATAAACCATGCAGTGGTTTATGAAAAGCGTAAACTGTCCAAACCGGTTTATACAAGTATAACCTGTTCACAAATTTCAAATATTCCTTATAATCCAATTTTTACAACAAAATTTAATGATTCCTTGATTCTAATTACGATTATTTCATGGGACTTATTTGAATTTGTTGTTGGCGACCTAATATGCTGATGACGTCATAGCATCAACACAGGTTATCAAGGATAGCCATAATTTTCTCCAGGCGTATCCGCCAATCACATTGCGGTATTCAAATAAAATTAAATTATCTAGCATTTACCTGCATTATCAGCGTCTTGTGTCTCATTTCCTGTCATTTATTCCAATGGTCAATTTCTACCAGACTGTATTACAAAAGAAATGATTTCAATTTTTCAATTTTGCCACTCTGGATTTTCACCACCTTCATATTGAAATACCAACCGCTCCCACGTATGAAGTTTATGTTGCATATACTTGTATTGTAATTTACGAATTGGCAATTTCAATGACATAGTATTTTCCAGAACCGCGTCGTGTCCCCGAAATTATTTATCTACTAGTTTATCACATATAAATCTCTGTAACATTTTACTAATTGGTCAATACATCATTTTCTTGGACAATAAGTTTTACACGTATATATGAGAATTAAAAAAATAAACACATATTACTTTGATGACATCTCAAAAAAATTGCTTGGTCTTATATTCGTTATTACAGTTTTGTTTGTTAATACTGGAATACAATATTACAAATCTGTCCCGATTACACCAAAGACGTACACAAATATACTTTTAATTCACTTAATTTGTGTTCTTCCTCTTCATGTGTGGTCTTATTTGCTAAGTCAAACTTGCTACAATCTGGTTGGGGTATTACTTTTCATGTCTTTTATATTAAATAGAGACTACAAGAAATACGTTCTTGCAACGAGAAATATTACTCAAATTTATTTTAAACCACATGTCATTTATAGGTGGATATACATCGGTGAATCTGGTAATAGATGGATTAAAAAATGTAAATTTGATGGAAGTAATCAACAGAACATCATAACTGATAATATACAGCATACAGAAAGCATTTCATTAGGTATATTGTAAAGGTATATTTCGTAGAGAATGCTAATATGTATGATATTCTTTTAACTGATGCATAAAGTAACCATTATCTCAAGAAATCTAGAAACCACAAATTGTAAAAAAAAAAATACATCAAACGACAAAATAAAATATCATGTTTATGGGTGGCATTGTAACATTAAGGAACCGTGGAAAGCACATACTACATGTATATTCATATTAAAAATGGAAGCAATCATGTCCTTTTGAGCGTCTCGTTTTAAGTATGCCGAATAAATATCTGGGTAACAGAACGCCATGGAATACTAAAGTTGTCTCAATGGTAATGAACTTATATAACACATTGTGTACACACTAAATTAGATTATTACGTTTTCATTACTATAACTAGGTCGATACCTTTACTGCTGGACGATAAGTCCCCAAGAGTACAATGTATTACCCAGTAGTCAGTGGACATGGTTTATTAGATATATATTTATTATTGAATTTTGAATGTAGTTATTATTATAACTAAGGTTATCTTCCTTCAGAGATAGATGATGACCTTAGGCGATTTTGACTCTCCTGTTTAAGCCCATTCGCTTTATTGCTCCAATATAATTTTAAATTTATTAGTTTTCCAATCCGCCGACTTTAAGCTTATTAGATATCTAGCTTTCTATTTCTTAGATCATAAAAAATGTGTTATTTTATAATAACATTTGCATTTAAAATCTCTTTTATCATAAGATGTTACTCGATAGAGGGCTACTCATGTATGTCAGATAACTCAAGCAGGGTTATTAAAGATAAACGCTTATTTGATGTGATCACCTTATTGTTTTTTTTTTCGCAATCATGCATTGGTTGATCCATATGGAATGCGGGTCATTTCAACTGATTGCAGACATGTTTGATATCTATGTTTTTATTTCAAATCCAACTTTTGTTTCCCTAATTGTTTTGGGGATTTAAAGCAAAACGACGGGTTCTAGCAATGAGCAATGTTCTATGCTATCAATTATTGTTTATAGTCAATTAGATTTTTCCCCATATTCTCACTGTCTTGTTTTGTTTCCTTCATCTGAGACGAAACACATGATATATGTTTAGTAATCAATTGTAGAAACCAGGTTTCGGTATAAAACACCCACATTATTTTTGCCTTGAATGATAGTAGTTATGTGGGAGGTTAATGTTAGAAGATGTTAATAAATACAACATGCTATTGTGCTCTCTCAACCTTTGTCTATATATACTTTTAGTATTACATCCTCATTAATTTCAATGCAGATTTGACTGAGCAGAGAATTTATTGGACTGATTCCACTCTTAACTATATACAGTCCGCCAAAGTGGATGGCTCTGATATCCAGCTGATTACTAGTGGATTATTACCCCCGATGGGCATAGATATACATGACAATGAAATTTATTTCACTGAATGGCAGCTGGGAAAATTATACAAACAAGCTAAATCTCCTGGGTCATCCAAAATTCTGATTCATTCTGATACTCCGTATATGATGGGTGTAAAAGTATACAAAGGTACAGGTAGGTACAATGTTATCAAATTAGACATCAATACATCAGTATCTTCTTTCCAAATAAAAGTTTTACAGATCTATTATTTAACACTCTTAATACAATATTACCCCGCTATAGCCTGTCGAATATACAATAACTGAATCCCGTTCAAAATGATTTGCTTAATGAATAAAGCAAGGAAAACTGAATTATCATAAAAGATTTAACCCCAATGGGTAACATACAGTTACTTTTTTCCCAACTGTTTGGGTTAACCATACCATAGGAGAATACAATAATTACCATCATGTGATCTTAACTGATATTGTTTGATGTATATAATGTATAATTGTTTAAAGACATCTTGTTTAGATGAATGTGGCTCTTACATTGAACAAAAAAATGAAGCCAAAAGGTCAAGTGGATATAAAATGGATCTAACTGTTGATACTGCTTTGAGTGATGACAGTTTAGAAGAAAATTGGTACCGATTTGTCAGTGACAATGGAGATGAAATGTGTACATACCCTCCTGGTGTATTGTCATGTGGAACTTACTCCCCAATCTGGTTAAACGGTAGGTTATTTTCAACCTCATTTTAACCTACATTTAGGATATATATAGGATTGATAATTGTGAACGACATTGTTAAACACGTATGACACTTCTACACATAGTACAATGTATATGTAAGTAAATTTGTACTTTTATCAAATACTGACTGCCTTCCACAAGTTGAAGATAATGTAGTACATTGTTGATATATTTCATTTGTAAAGGCAAACAATTGTTAGTTGTCAAGTATTGTATCACTGTTATATATACTACTAGTTAAATGTCAACATTGTGATGAGTTTTGTTGCCTCTGGTCTTTAATTCATACCTTTAAAATCTACTGATGTTTATGAAAAATGCATGTTAAGCACAAACATTAACACTTATAGTTAGTTTATTAAACATGTGCATTATTGTGCCTGATATTGTAAGCATTCATTTTGTTTATTCATATTAGTGTTAGCGCCTGAACTCTATATATCAACATTTAAAGCATAGTTATAGTGTCTGTGAACAATGTCCATCAATTCCTGTTTTGTCTTCTCATTATATTTTGGAGGAGAGAGGAGTGTCGTTTGTTCTTGAATTTTGTAATGTCATCGACTATTACTGTTTAACGAAGTCATAAGATTCGATATAAGAAAGATTTCAAAACATTGAATGAAGGATGCGAAATATACGACTAAAATTGCAGAGCTGACTGGTGAAGGCAACACTTAAATTGTTACCCTTATTGGAGATTGTAGTTGTATAATATACTATTTATTTTGTCTCTGTACATTTTGTATTCAAGTTATCAATACATTTATGTTTAATGCTTGTACCCTTTTATTCTAGGTTCACTACCTAGTAGAAATAATGGGTCTGTTGCTATGACAACGTGTCTNTCTTGGCTATATAAAGTCCGCCAAAGTGGATGGCTCTGATGTCCAGCTGATTACAAGTGGATTGTCAAGCCCGTTGGGAATTAATATACATGACAATGAAATTTATTTCAGTGAATGGTACGGCAAGATATACAAACTATCTAAATCTCCAGGGTCATCCAAAATTCTGATTCATTCTGATACTCCGTATATGATGGGTGTAAAAGTATACAAAGGTACAGGTAGGTACAATGTTATTAAATTAGACATCAATACATCAGTATCTTCTTTCCAAATAAAAGTTTTACAGATTTATCATTTAACACTTTTAATTCAATATTACCCCGCTAGAGTCTGTCAAATATACAATAACTGAATCCTGTTCAAAATGATTTGCTTAATTAATAAAGTAAGGAAAACTGAATTCTCATAAAAGATTTAACCCCAATGGGTAACATACAGTTACTTTTTTTCCAACTGTTTGGGATAACCATACCATAGGAGAATACAAAAATTACCATCCAGTGATCTTAACTGATATTGTTTGATGTATATAATGTATAAGTTTAAAGACGTCCTGTTTAGGTGAATGTAGCTCCTACATTGAACAGAAAAATGAAGCCAAAAGGTCAAGTGGATATCAAATGGATCTGACTGTTGATACTGCTTTGAGTGATGACAGTTTAGAAGAAAATTGGTACCGATTTGTCAGTGACAATGGAGATGAAATGTGTACATACCCTCCTGGTGTGTTGTCATGTGGAACTTACTACCCAATATGGTTAAACGGTAGGTTATTTTCAACCTCATTTTAACGTACATTTAGGATATATATAGGATTGATAATTGTGAACGACATTGTTAAACACGTATGACACTTCTACACATAGTACAATGTATATGTATATAAATTTGTACTTCTATCTAATACTGACTGCCTTCCACAAGTTGAAGATAATGTAGTACATCGTTGATATATTTTATTTTTAAAGGCAAACAATTGTTAGTTGTCAAGTAGTGTATCACTGTTATATATACTATTAGTTAAATGTCAACATTGTGATGAGTTTTATTGCCTCTGGTCTCTCATTCAGACCTTTAAATTCTTCTGATGTTTATGAAAAATGCATGTTAAACACAAACATATTAACACTTATAGTTAGTTTATTAAACTTGTACATTATTGTGCCTGAAATTGAAAGAATTCATAGTTGATGGTGATGGTTCACGAGATATATTAGATACTGAGTTTGGTACTGTTTGACTGCTATTTTGCCTGTTTTTTCCAGTATTGTTGTAAATGCTGTTTTAGTGACAACGGGAACTTTTGAACCGTAATGTAAGCGAGAGGTTGGCGCCGTAAAATCTGTTTCAATCCACCATTTCTTTAGAAATGCCTGTACCAAGTCAGGACCATTGCGGTTTTCCAGTTTCCCGGTTTTTGACTGATTTTGTCTGTTTAATGATTTATGAGTTTTGAATTTCCCTTTGGAAGATTGCTCTGTGTTCGGTAATTTTGTTATTACCCTTATTGTAAGCATTCATTTTGTTTATTCATATTAGTGTTATCGCTTGAACTCTATATATCAACATTTAAAACATATTTATAGTGTCTGTGACCAATGTTCATCAGTTCCTGTTTTGTTTTCTCATTATATTTTGGAGGAGAGAGGAGTGTCGTTTGTTCTTGAATTTTGTAATGTGATCGACTATTACTGTTTAACGAAGTCATAAGATTCGATATAAGAAAGGTTTCAAAACATTGAACGAAGGATGCGAAATATACGACTAAAATTGCAGAGCTGACTGGTAAAGGCAACACTTAAATTGTTACCCTTATTGGAGATTGTAGTTGTATAATATACTATTTATTTTGTATCTGTACATTTTGTATTCAAGTTATCAATACGTATATGTTTAACGCTTGTACCCTTTTATTCTAGGTTCACTACCTAGTAGAAATAATGGGTCTGTTGCTATGACAACGTGTCTACAAACCGAAAATGATATTTGTGAAATGACGTTTAACATTAATATTACCAATTGTGGGGGATATTACGTCTATTACATGGTAAAAACACCAACAAATTCATCCTACTGCGTGGGTAAGTTCACGATAGAAATATGCAAAAGTTCATACTGTTTACATTGCCAGTCAAATATGCTTAAGTCTGTATTACATATATTTAATAGGGTTGGTAATAGTCTATGGGTGTTTAATGACAGTTTCAACAATATGTCGGTGGCATCGTGATATTAAGTATGTTGATGGAGTGCACTAGAGTACATGGAGAAACAGCCGACATGTATTTTCATATGAGTAACATCTTGTTATTTTGTCCTGCACACAGACCGTCAAAAACTTTTTTTGAAATTGTGAAGTCGCCATATTGATTCGACATTTTATTTAATTAGACATTGATAAAGTCCCTAGATGGGACGAACATTTAAGTGTTTAATTCTTTATCACTGTGTTTTGTGTACTAGGTGTTGTTTTACAAACCATGTTAGACGTTTATATATACAAAAATGTATATACGTCTGAAAATTAAACCAAACAGTGTTAGAATTAGATTTTTGAGCTGTCAAATTGTTGTTCTTCCCTCGACGGGATTTGAACTCACACCATTGATACACTGCAGCACCAATCGCTTAGCCTTATACTACGTCCAGCGCCCTAGACCACTCGACCACATTCTCTTCATAAAAATGGAGCTTCAATAATAGAAGTGTTACCTTGTCTCGTAAGGAAAATCTAGAGATATACATAAGACATGTGTCTAAGCGCGTGTAGATGGTACATATATTGAATACTTAATATTATAATTTGACAGCGACCTAACTCAGCACTTTTTAATATATTGTGAAGGATAATGAAGTATATATAAAGTCTAAGGGACTCTACCAACCACAGAACTTAATAAGTAACGGATCATCGAGACATGACGATGCAGCACAAGCAAAAGAAATTATAGAAGTCTAGAAGATTGTGCAATGATACCGATAAAGATGTTACAAAAAATATACTGACTACATTTTCGATCAACAAATGACCTTCTTCAGTGTCTATCAAAATTAGACTGAATTTGTAAAGATTATATGGTATAATAACAACTCACTAAATAGTCAGGTGACAAAGTGTGACGTATTAAAAATCTTTAGCTCCCTCATTTCACTGTAAAGATAGGATGGTATAATTACCACTCACTTAATAGTCAGGTGACAAAGTGTGACGTATTAAAAATCTTGAACTCCCTCATTTTACTGTAAAGATAGGATGGCATAATTGTCACCTGGTATAGTGTGACGCATTTGAGAATGTTAAGGATTATCGTTAATAAAAGGTGGTGAGCACAAATCCTTAACTTTTGTGACAGTAGTAACAAAAATTCCAACCTGTCCAAAGTCTTTCCTGAGCTTCCCATGGTTGCCTTCAAACAACCAAACAGTTGGAGAAACCTGTTGGTGCAGGCAGAAATGTCAAAGCCTAACACAACTATAGGCAAGAGGCACTCCTGTGGAGACAAACGCTGCAAATGTTGTAAACATATGCAACATTCCTCATCATATACCAGTAAGATCACCGGAAAACAGTACACAATATGTTGTACTGTTAATTTCAAGAGTGCAAATGTTATTTACATTCTTGAGTGTTCCGTTTGTGGCCTTCAATACGTTGGCGAGTCTAAGCAGCCCTTCCTCAAACGCCTGAATGGACACAGGAGTGACCTTATAAAAAAAAACATTTCTTCCTGTGAGCCAGCACTTCAGACTGTCTGACTACAGTCTCGAGGATTTCAACAGAATGAAAATCCTCATCACTGAACAGAACTGTCTGTGGAGTGATTTTCAACGTGAGAATCGGGAAAAATGTTGGATTAAAGAACGCCGTGTTTTACATCCGGACGGTATTAACAGAAACCACTAGATTTTCATGCATATTTTCTTTTACAGTGTTTATAGTTAACGATTATTTTACTACTGTCACAAAGTTATGGATTTGTGCTCACCTTTTATTAACGATAATCCTTAACATTCTCAAATGCGTCACACTTTACCAGGTGACAATTATACCATCCTATCTTTACAGTGAAATGGGGAGTTCAAGATTTTTAATACGTCACACTTTGTCACCTGACTATTTAGTGCGTGGTAATTATACCATCCTACCTTTACAGTGAAATGAGGGAGTTAAAGATTTTTAATACGTCACACTTTGTCACCTGACTATATTGTGAGTTGTAATTATACCATCTAATCTTTACAAACTCAGTCTAATTTTGATAGACACTGAAGAAGGTCATTTGTCAATATATTTATTGTAACATCTTTATCGGTATCGTTGCACAATCTTATATATATATAAGGAGTGGATGTAGTCGAGTGGTCTAGTGCGCTGGACGTAAGGATAAGCGAATGATGCTGCAGTGTATCAATGGTGTGAGTTCAAATCCGGTCGAGGGAAGAACAAAAATTTGGCAGCTTCAAAATCTAATTCCAACACTGTTTGGTTTAATTTTCAGACGTATATATATATATTTAAAACTACCCCTATTATGTAATTATGTAGGACACTGTATTTACTTATTTAGGTGAAGGTAGCGTAAGATGTCCTGATGGTATGTCATCTGAATCTGGTTACTACCCCGGATGTACATGTAAATATAGTTAATTATTGATTTATATACGTCACATCATCACTTCACAGTAGACAATTACCTGCATAAATTTAAATGAACTAGATATGTATTTCCATGATTTGTAATCTAAATGTGTGAAATGTGCATTTGTTATTTTCTGCTGTCCTCAAATGATTAATTAGTATCTGTGAAGCTTATTTTCTTCCAATCGTGTTTGTTCCGATCCGTTTCGTTATGTAGAATTTTGCACAAGTAGTACACATTTGGTACATCTCGACCGATTTTGTTCCGTCAACTTATCTCGGTTGTATCACGCATGCCGACATAAAATAACCTGCACAGTGTCCAGATTAACACAATGTCGGCTGCCAATCATCCCATGGATCATGGTAACCATACTTCCCTTACATAAATTCATTTTTTTCTCTCCAGTTAATATTTGTTTTATACATCAATCATATGTGTTACACTTTTAATATAATGCTTCTGTCTCTGAATAATGACAGTCTCGCAAAGCAAATGCTATGCACTTCTTAAACGAGGAGACGACCATTTTTGCTTATCTTCAAACAATGTAGAGACACCCCCAGTTGCGTAAAATCTGTAGTAGTGCTTTTCGTACTATTTATCTGAAATCGTTCTTTCCACCACCGTACTGTGTAGTACATGAAATAATATTATAGAACTTTTCTATTCTTCTGAAAGGATATTGGAAGAAAACCGCCCTCCGGCGAATCACAATGGGTCGCTCATACATATATCAAATTGCTATATACAGCCCAGTTTAAATGGATGCTACAGAAGCATACCAGGATTGCCGATTGACATTTATCCAAATATACAAGTATGACAGTATGACAAATGACAATCACACATATAACACTAAAACAATCCAGACGGAATGCCGTTCTTAAAACGATTGATCTCTATATTATCAGAGCGTTCATACACAAGGCAGCTATATAACACAGCTATATCACAATTTCTCAAATTAACAGGGAAATAAAACATTTATTTTCAAACATCTACTAAAGCTGTGTTGAGCATGTTACAGATGCAACTTATTTTCCTTGTGATAATTGATATTTTGAAGTTTGGATATAGCCACAAAAATATAAAACAAAATAAAGGTTTCTAGACCATGTACAAAAAAATGTATTATTTCTAAGAAAGTGACAAAGGTATTAATCGTAAATTAATAAAACTGAACAAAACAACAATACAACATACAATTCATATACCATATCAAGCCTATCACTATAAAATGACTGATGATTACTTGATCCATGAACATCGTGTGTTCTAACTTGTACCTGTATCAATAATCAAGCTACATACAATTTATTTTAGCATCATTTCCAAACAGTACGGTTTCTCCAACAGTTGAATCTGTACTGATAGACGGACCTGCTTATCAAATTCCTAACGTCGAATCAACACCAAGTTTATTACCTGTGTTTAAATGTAATTTTGATGACATTCAGAATGTGACCTATGTTTACGATGTGTATTGGTACATAAATGGAAGCAACGTTACCTCTTACAGAAATATTTTATATAGCAACATTAGTACAACTGTACTTAGAGGTAGCGACTGGACACACTCATACCATATGAATATGGAGGTAAATCTTTAACAAAATATGATGTCATAAAGATATTTTTCTTCCAAAGTATACTGTAGTCAATCTAAAAAAAAAATTGCCATGTGCTAGCATCTAGCGATATCTCTTATGTGGTCATGTCATATTTGAAACCGACCAATCTACGACGAGGCAGGCCTATCTTGTATGAGGTTTTTTATCTGTTGGTCTATTTCAAGATGTTGTTAATTATTTATATTTAATTTATGAAATTTGGTCAGCTGAAACTGCGTACTACAGTTTATTTTTGAGATATTTTACTCTAGATAAAATGTTTAGGAAAAAAGATAGATTGCTTTAGACCAAAGCCACAGGTTTCTGAGAATAGGATTAGAAAAGAGATTGATGATGCATAAGGGGCATTTCGAATTAGTAAGTCAAACGGACATGCAATCGAATTGCCAAAAGAAAACAGAAAACATATCTTCTTAGAGCAAAGCAGACATTCCCTTTAACATTTCCTTTCCGGTCATTACGACTGTTTTGGATATATTGAGGAGAAATATGTTGCGACCATCTCTACTTTCCACGCGTGGAGCTGTCGCCAGAATAGAACAAATAACTTGTCTGAAAAACAGGCTACTGGACCAAGGCTATAAAAAGATTCGCCTTACTCGATCTCTTAAAAAGTTTATATTCCGATATCAAGATCTTGTCGAAATGATACAATAGTAAAAGATACATTTTCATATAGTGAAAATGTATAAAGATAAGGATTTGGTATACTTGGCCTAAAATGTCAAAAATATTTTTTGTGAATGTGTGACGTAAAAATGTTTTTGACATTTACTGTCGTAATTGAAATACTTCAAAGGACTCATAGTTGATGGTGATGGTTCACGAGATATATTAGATACTGAGTTTGGTACTATTTGACTGCTATTTTGCTTGTTTTTTCCAGTATTGTTGTAAATGCTGTTTTAGTGACAACGGGAACCTTTGAACCGTAATGGAAGCGAGAGGTTGGCGCCGTAAAATCTGATTCAATCCACCATTTCTTTAGAAATGCCTGTACCAAGTCAGGACCATTGCGGTTTTCCAGTTTCCCGGTTGTTGACTGATTTTGTCTGTTTATTGATTAATGAGTTTTGAATTTCAATTTGGAAGATTGCTCTGTGTTCGGTAATTTTGTTATTACCCTTATTTGCGTGTTAGGTTGGAATAGATCGGTGCTGTAGTTGAACTTACATCTTCCTATAATATCTGAATATATCGCCACTAACATTGTGGGTTCGATTCTAGTTCATAGCGACGTGTACTCGACAAATACTTAAGTAATAAAGTTTGTAAGTGACTTGCGACAGCTCGTTGGTTTTCTCCGTAAAACAAAATGCAATATATGTATTAACTTTAGAAAAAGGTAGAAAGGCATTGATGGACTTTTCTTGCCTGTTTTGCAACGATAGCAAGTACATTTTTTCTATCGATAGTGCACTAACAATATATATATCCTGCAATGTAAAAAACAAATCCAAGGCAATTGTCAACCTCTAATGAATAAGATTTTAGACAAGCGTCGTTCCAATCATTTTCACATCCACACTATAGCTGACAGTTTCTTGCTCTTCTCGTTATATGAATCAGGTACCAGGAGATTATTATTTGTATTGTAGACCTAAAGTGCAATGGTATATATATATATACCAATTGATTGCAGAATAAAACTGATATATTGTTGAAAGTGGCGTTAAAGACCAATAACTGCAACAATGCAATCTAGAAGCCCAGGTGTGACGTCACAACAATACAATCTCACGTTTATTCCATCTACTTCATGAAAAGTCCATCTACTTATTTAACTATTGAAGGGTTAGAAGACCGCGTAAGACGTCACTACGGTACATTTTCGATTTCAAGAACATTTTGAAGATATTAAAGAGTCAGAAGTCGTATATTGGAAGGAAAATGGCAAAATGAAAAATCGGAAAAACACAAAACAATGGTCGGTAAAACCCTTCACTGAAAACTAAAGAGTGAACAAAATGACTAACTGAGTACGCACAAAGTGCCTCTGCCGTAACCCCCATCAGGTACATTCAATGTCAAAAGGTTAGGAAACAATATAATTCATAATAAGTCTTAGGGAGCAAGCAAACCAAGGGCTTAAACAGGATAGCAAATTGGTTAAATACAGTGGTGTGGGTATGTTTTCTCATCTTTTTATGTTTTTTTATGTTGTCATCTTATGTGAGAGGGCCGTCGTGGTCGTGATCAAATGGTAATTGGCTTTACTATCTGTGCAATCAGTGCCTATCACTACTAAAGTTATGAGTTTGAACCCCGTTCATGGCGAGATGTACTCGATACCTATGTGATAAAGTTTGTCAGTAACTTGCGGCAGGTCGGTGGTTTTCTCCGGGTACTCCGGTTTCCACCACCAATAAAACTGACTGCCACGATATAACTGATATATTGTTGAAAGTGGTGTTAAGCACAATAAAGCAAACCTATCATCTGTCTTTACTTTCTTAGTTCCGTTTTGTGATGTCCGTTACAATTTCAGCAGGTGCTTCTTTACCTCCAGTTATTTATAGGAGGACTTATGACTTGTTGTATTTTATTGTGCATGTTTGTGGATAGTGTTCGTATGGTGTTCGACGATTCGACATGGCAGCTTCTCCTCTTTGGAACAATCTTCCCGGTGACTTGAGGGTTTTAGACTCTGTTGATATTTTTAAATCTAAACTGAAAACTCGATTATTTGGGCTAGCTTATCATGACTTTTTATGAACTGTTCATATCATTTTGGTTTTCATAGATGTTTCAGTGATACTTTAGCATACATTATATTTTTTTCAGATACCGTCTCTTTGTAAATTTGACAGTATATAAATTATGTTTATTACATTATCTTCTTTAGGTACAGTGCTCGGTCAGAATACGATATTCTGTTGGTTCGGTACCTGGTCCATTTATTCAAAGTCAAGTGTTTGCAGCTGGATTATACGTAATTAATTTATAAGCCTATTTACAAGTTTTCTTCTAGAAACCATGGAAGGATGGAATTATTAGGGAAACATTCTTACATCATTTCAACTCAAGATAAGTGGTTCAATCTTAAAAGGAAACAGCAAATTGTGTTAGACAATACTGTCGGCTGGGGATGGCCAGATATTTTTGTGCCAAATTTCATAAAATATAGATCTTCAAAGTCAGTATAAATTTCAGAACAAATCTTTAAGAAATATGTTTTGGCAAATTCTTAGATTGTTGTTTTAAACTGGGAGCGTGCATTACGGTAACATATTTTCCAATGTTAAACCTTTCTTATGTTTACATGAATTTACATGAGTATATATAATCTTTACAAACTCAGTCTAATTTTGAAAGACACTGAAGAAGGTCATTGGTTGATCGAAAATGTTGTCAATATATTTTTTGTAACATCTTTATCGGTATCGTTGCACAATCTTCTGGACTTCTATATATATATATATATATATATATATACACACGATTATTTTATTTCAGCCTGAGAATGATGAATATACAGTTATTGAAGGAGAATTCGTCAACATTGCATTTACAAAAAATGATTTTCAAAGATAGTATCAATTCAAGAAAATAATAAATTTTATTCTTATTTAAATAAATCTTGTTTTCCTATGTCAAAACAATTTACTTGAATTTACTGAGTAAATATATGATAATTTCATTGCAGCCTGAGAATTATGAATATACAGTTGCTGAAGGAGAATTCGTCAACATCGCATTTATACCAACAGTACCTATTGGTTGTATTTCATCACATAGTTATTTTATGCCACACTGTAGTCAAAATATTTACGTATTTCAACCAAAACATGATGATACGCCATCCTCATGCGTTAATAACATTGCAAGTAAAGATGTTGCTTTCAAAGCAGAATTCTGTGGCATCAAACTATCAACTCTTGATTGGAATGAAACAAAGTATTTAAAAGTTTATGGATTTAGTGACGGGATTTACAATCAACAAGACAGGGCAACACATATTCAGCTTTCAGCAACGACTATTACTACACTCAATGACATTTGGAAAGACATTCAAATTCCAGAAATAAAGGTAGTATAATGTACAAAGAAGTAGGCATGATAAAGGGCACAAATTTAATTAATGTTAAAGGCAAAAGATTGGAAAACCTAATAATACAAAACTGTGTTTGCGCAAGAAAACTAATGAGTCTAAACAGAACAGCTAAAATCATCTACGGGCACATCTGAGGTAGGAGAACCTTAGCGTTACTGTCATCATCATTTCTGTCATATGTTGCTGTATTTTAAAGAGATTCAAGCAGTTATTTCATATGCTGTATTTATAACGTGAACACGGTGAATATATTTACAAATAAAACATCTTATCTGGTGTTCCTGCGGAAAAAAGACTGTTGACTGGTCAACAGCCGCCTTCTAATAATCAATGAGGAACTTTTATTTTATTAATATGTACATTATAACAGAAATATAAATTTCAATACTAAACAACTGTAATAAACAGATATAAAACATGTTGATGTTGTAGGTAACTGTTATAGATAAAGATTCTACATTAACCAATAGACTGTGTCAATCATACAATGATCCCCACATAACAACGTTTGATGGTAAACCGTACCATTACATGGAAGTTGGAGAATTTGTGATGTACAGGAATGACAAGGGTCCTTTCTGGGTATGTACACGTTTGAGCATTTATATTTACCTACTTCAGACACTTATAGTTAAGTATTATTTTAGCGTTAACTGAAAATCATACGGTTAAATTATGTTAAAACATTTGAGAGAATAATGTTTTTTGCGGATTATAGCTGATTAATTAGAAGTTCCATATATTACTAAATATCCATATTTCGTCATATTTCAATATGAAAATTAAACAATAGGTTTGTGATTGTCATCCAACAAAGGCGTTTTTAATGCAGAAGTAACCTGGAACAGTTAAACAATAGGTTTGTGATGGTCACCAAACAAAGGCGTTATAAATGAAGAAGTAACCTGGAACAGTTACATTAATAATGTCACCTACATATATTGCATGTATGAATTCATCAGAATAAATGATGTTTTGATAATATCATAAGCTTTTAATAGAATGATTCGGGATGATCTCAAATATACTGATGTAAAACCTCTATTCCAATTACTACATGTAATGGCAGATAACATAAAAACAGTGTATTCATGTGATTTTGTAAACAGCAAAAATAATATTTTCCGTATTAAGGCCAAATGCATTTTTACATTTCTTAAGAACATAACACAAAACATGTTTATAAATGTTATGGAGGTAGCTTATGTCTCGACTCTCCTACTTAGAGATACGAGTACAGTTTATGTATAACAAACGAATGCCATCATATTAAGTTTGAAACTAAATGCACAAATATAGTTAAATCACATGCATAGTCTTCCTTTCTCATAGGTCCATTCATTATTTACCAACTGCGGGTTTGGATGGCAGGGCTCATCGTGTCATTGTGGAATAGCTATCAGAAGTCGGAACTCGTTGTTTGTTTTACGGACATGTGAAACTATTTCTAGGAATGACAAACATCTACTACAACAGCCAATAACAGAATTGAAAAGCTGTGATGATAGTGACATGTTAATAGAGCAACATGGCAACGAATGCAAGGTTGTATGCTATGGTGACTTAACAACTGAGACTTTTTCCCCAAATCACATTATCAGTTGTTATAATATCTAAATATTAGCCAACTATATAACTTTGCTTGGTTCCGTTACACCAATCAACTAGATCTTCCTCAAATTAGAACTAAATGAATTGCATATGAACCATTTAGTTAAATGTACAAATAGACTAAGGATATATTTTTTTAAATAAAATGTGGTTGCCATGGACACAAAATCACACATTTTGTTGTACAATTTCAGAATTTATTATGTTATATCGATTTTGAACGTACCTGATGAAGGTTATTCCAGAAATGCGTCGTGTGCACTCAGTAGTCAGTGCTTCTGCACTGACTTGGTTTATTAGATATATGTATTACTGAAATTTACAGTTCTTAAATAATGTAATTATTAACAAAGCGAAGGTTCTCCTTCCTCAAGCAAAGATGACCTTAGCTGATCTTGGCTATCCTGTTTACGACCTTTGGTTTTGTTGCTCCAAAAACCTTATATTATTTGGCTTTCCAATCTTTCGATTTTTAGCGTACCTGATGAAAGTTATTCAGTAAACGCGTCGTGCGCACTGAATTCAATATCTACGTTTTGATTATACAAGAACAATTACCACCTGTTAATTATTCATGTTAATGGTTACTAGCCAATTTCTGTTGCTATACCATGACATACTGTACAAAGAAGACAACCCTTCTGCTGTATAGAGTATACTTTTGATATATGCAGAATGTATTTTATGAAGATATTATTATATACAATTTTTATTTTTTAATTATGCAGGTAACTCTACCAATTGGAACTGAGATTCGCTTTAGAATATCAACTTGGTCACAATTTATTACCATGATATCTGTTAAACCATCTATTTACGACATAAACGAAGCTAAAGGTTTGTGTGGTGTTCCAAGTACAAACAAAGACACGTCGGATGATTTCACACACCGCCAGAATGGACCGGTAAATGATTACAAGACGTTTGCAGATTCCTGGAGGTATTATTATTGTTTTTTAATTCAGAATATTGATTGCCAAAATTATAACAATCTATGTGCTGTAAAATAACTTAATAACAGTCCCAAAATGTTCGATGCTCTGATTTTTCAATTTAAGTAATATTGAGGTGTTAAAAGGCTAAAAGATACAGAGGGTGAATGTACATCATAATTGGAAGCCATTATGTGCCGCTTAAAGGTAAGTCTTTACTAATAGCATTAGTTATTGTAGGGATAACATTACATGTGATAGAGCGTCAAATACCCCTAAATGTCTGCTAAACAACTATGTGACCATCGTTCAAAAACTTGTTGTCAAGCTCTCAAGCACTTCGACAATGTTATTTCCACCTGTTGCTAAAACGTTGTCGAAGTGTGTGAAATTTTGACAACAAGATTTTGAGCGATGCACACACCGTTGTTAAGCGGACATTTAGGGGCATTTGACGCATTATCACATTTAATGTTATCCTTACAATAACTAATGCTATTAGTAAACACTTACCTTCAAGCGGCACAAATTGGCTGCCAATTATGATGTACCTTCACCCCCTAAGTCATTTAAAAAAACAAGCTTATATATTTTTGAAGAGATGAATATTACTCATAGTAGACGTGAAATAGAATAGATTGCCTAAAGTTGATAGAAACAGTCGATCTGTTTACTTTTAGGATAACTTCGGTGATGACCAGTGAACAACTGTTTATTGCCGAGCCAGAGTTCCTAAATAATCAGCAGGTTATAGTGATTGATGACACATTTGGTAGTGGAGACAACACAACATCTTACTGTACTTGTGAACGACAAGCCGGAAGCTCAGATGATCTAAACGATTTTAATACCGTCCAATGTAATTTAACAGAAAGTACAGAGTATTGTTCAGGATCTTCACAATCAACAGCAGAATCTTCTGGTACCATTTACACTTCATGTTCAGGTTCATACCGTAAAAAGAGGTCTGTAAGATCATCACATACAACTGAGAGCAGTAGCCCTAGTGATAGTGATGATGTGGTAGAGTTTAAACCGTTGATATACGATGATGACGTTAATAACACTGACGAAGTGGTATGTCATTAGTTTGATCTGTTCTTCGATTTCTACAAGTTTAATGACCACGGGTGTCTGGTTTATACGTCAAGTTTGTAAATTAAAGACTCTCGGCAAAGCGATAAGATATTTTCATAGTCGTATGCATAAATCGTAATATTTTTCTTTCATATTTAACCTATAACGACAGAAACAAAACCAAGAGAAGAATTCTAACTTTATGAAAAGAAAATTGAAACAGTGATGATCAATAACTCCATATAATGTTAAGCAAGCTCAAATAATTCAACATAAAAAGACCACGAAACACACAGATAAAAAGTGAGGTCCAGGCTTTAAACACGAATAAGAATGCAATTTTATTTTAAAACAGGTTCCAAATACATTCCGAAATGGTTGGAATGAAAGCAATGCTTACCAGAAATGTCTAGAAAGTATTAGAAAGGCTCTTCCTACTGACTTATATACTGATGTGGTAGATCTAGAAGACAAATACTTCATTCAGTCATGCGTTAGGGACATAGAGGTAGACTTTGTCGTAGAATTTATACAGTAACATCTACTTAGCATAGTGTACAATAATGAGTACTTTAGAAGATGTTGCTAAGTCATTATCCCACGACATTAGATGTAAATGAACTTGACAAGTATTTCATGGTACAATTATTATTCCACACCTTCTTAAATGTGTGCTACCTTGATAAATAAGTCAGTACACTATTACGAAAACCAAGATTCGAAATTCGAGATTCAATATCTGAAGTTCAAAATTCGAATGGTTGTGGAACTGTATGTGAAGAAAATTAATACACAATGCATATGTATTATCGTAAACACAACAAAAAGTTCGAACCAGAATCCGCCATTTAATGGAACGTATACACATTATTTCTTATCAATGTAAGCACGATCAATTATTGACAAATGGCGGTCTGCAATTTATTTCAAAATTCATTATTTCCTTATCATTATTTTCCGACGAATGTTGGATCAACCACTTTACAATTCTCTCTGTTTTTTCTATACTATCATGATTCCATCATCCCCTTAGACGAATAAACAAACCTCAAGACATTACCATGTTTCCTTGACGTGTTTATAGTGTGACAAGTTATAATATCGGATCTTTTTGATATAATAAAATGTGCATTTTACTTTATGCTTCAGTTGATTGGAGGCGTCACTTTCCTACCAGATACAATTGGTACCATGATGACATTCATCCTTACAGAGGTCAGGAGAAATGAATCGCTTTTTACCATGAAAACATCAAATGGATCACAGACAGTTTTGGAATATATTTCTAGCTTCTTGTGTCCTAACAACTGTAGTGATAATGGTAATTGTACATCAGGTAAG
Organism: Gigantidas platifrons; assembly: GCA_002080005.1. Taxonomy (NCBI): domain Eukaryota; kingdom Metazoa; phylum Mollusca; class Bivalvia; order Mytilida; family Modiolidae; genus Gigantidas; species Gigantidas platifrons. The sequence continues at coordinate 151,943 of MJUT01063526.1, forward strand.
CATTTAGGTCTGTATTGTATTGCTTGGTTTTTAATATAATGTCGTCAAAGGATACTCGCCAGCATGTTTATTACTAACGTACAAACAAATAGATGTTTACGACTAAGTGTTAATTATGATGGATGTATGTACAAACAAATAGATGTTTACGACTAAGTGTTAATTATGATGGATGTATGTACAAACAAATAGATGTTTACGACTAAGTGTTAATTATGATGGATGCATGTACTGGTGCATTTTCTCTGACTAAATAGTTTTCTGAGTACATTAATGTTCAGACGGTCTGATGCCGACAAAAAGTCGACAATTTAATAATAGATACGTAGATATCGCAGATAAGTGCGCACGATGTGTCTGTGAACGATCTTCATCAGGAACGCTCATACTCAAAAGATTGGAAAGTCAAATAATTTAAAAGTCTTTCGGAGTGTCAACCAAAGGAACTATACATGATAGCCAAAGTCATCCAATAAAACAGTATACAATACAGAAGTAATTCAGTGCAATAACAAATATAGTCAGTGGGTAGATACAAGATCCTGACTATCACCGAACCGCTTTGTTTAAAAACGTGTGCTTATCGGAAAACCAACAAACACCAATTTTGGTCTTTGGTTTGACACGATTTGGGATCGAACATATGGTTTCTCGGACGTAACAATAATTACAACACCGCTAGCCATTTGATAAAAGTATGATTATGATTAATATAGGAATTTTGATAGTGTATTGCATAAGGAATATTTAATATAGTACAATTTCAAATCTGTTGATGTTATAGGTGTATGCTCTTGTTATGATGGGTTTACTGGTGATGACTGTTCACAAGAGATATCAACACCGCCATCTGGTATTAGCCTTCCGTCAAACGGGCTATGTACTCTCGGGACAAGAAAATGCAAAAGAACAAATGTATATGGCGATTTTCAATCGACCACTGTTTGGTATCAAATAAAATATTTTCAGGTATGATTTATGGTCTAAGATATGTACTCTCGTAGTTCGTATTAAATTGTCTTTTATTAAAAAAAGAAAAAAAA
>MJUT01063526.1:200864-227412 GCA_002080005.1 Gigantidas platifrons
TCAATGATGTGGCTACAACTCTAACTAAGCCAATCACACATATTGGGAATTTGTCTATAGTGAGTGGCATAGTTCGTGACAATTAAAATCAGCATGGGTGCAACCATTACTTAAATAAATAAGTCTACTGTGTATTATATCCAAAACTTTAGAAAGGCCTGTTCACTGGTATGGTGGTAATGATTGACCTTTGCAATGTGTTCGATACCGTCGATTATGAAATGTTTTCTAAAAAGCTTCAAGCGATGGGAGTATTTAACATTACATCGTTTCACTCGTATTTAATAGGAAGAACACTTTTGGTTAATGTTGATAGTTCAAAATCCTATTTGGCAGATATAAGCTGTGGAGTTATTACATGGAAGTATACTGGGCCCCTTACATTTTCTTTATAATGTCAATGATATGTCCATTAGCATAACCTCAGACTGTAAACGTCTACTATATGCAGATAATAGCATAACTATGTTCTCCCGTAAGCATATCAAAAACTCGGGAAAGAACTCGAATCGTGTAGTGAATGGCTTATCGACAACAAGCTTTGTCTACACCTTGATAAAGTTCAATGCATTCTTTTTGTATCAAAGCCAAAAATTAAAAATCATAGCTGATTTTCAGATTAATTGCAACGGCCATCTCATAAAATCGCACAATAGTAATGCATATTTAGGCATTGATATAGACGATAATTTGTCTGGTGAAAGAACACCATTATTAAAAGAGGTTAATTCTCGTTTGAGATAACTGCATAGAAAAAGAAATTGTCTTCTGAAACAAGAAGAACGTAAGTATGACACTCATACAATGTCATGTTGATTATTCTTGTTCCTCCTGGTATGCTGGTATATCTCAAGTTTTCAAATGCAAATTACAAGTGGCACAAAACAAAACAGTTTCTCCTATTATAAGTGTGGGCCCAAGAACAAGCATAAAACAAACATAATTATCTAGGTTAGGATTTTTAATGTTGAAAATAGAGCGAAACAGATTCGTCTTAATCATGTCCACAAAATCTTCAATTATGTGTGTACCTCTTATTTGAAAAAAAGAGATGTTTTAAAAATTAACGAACATCACAAACACAATACAAGGTCAAGTCGTTTTAACATGCAACGCCTAAAATTAAAGCCATCTAATCAACAACAAAGATTTACAATCAAATTGATCACTGATCTACAACTGCTTAAATAAGAAGTTAAATGTCACTTGAAAAGTACCAGTGAAGAATTGGGAAGACGTGTCAGTTCATATAAATAGGAGTGATTTTAAATGATTCATTATCCTCTCTTGATAGTTAGGTAATCCCACATTCCTGCTCGTTGATGATTGACATTGAATACCCACCTAAGCTATTATTTGTAAAGGACCCCATTGGAAATAAGCTGAACAGCTTTCTTATATCATCCTTGGTTCACATATATACAGCAAAGTCATCAGGAAGAGTGTCATTTTCTTGTTCGTCATGATAAAATATTAACCGTGTTACACATATACATCAATGTCATCAGGAAGAGTGTTAATATCGTGTTTGTCATGATAAATATATGACCATATAATCATGCTTGTCTATTTATTTTAAGGTTATTTTAGGTTTCTGTTTTTTTTCATTTTCTTCTTCAACGTTTGTTATTCAAATCTGTCCTTCCAACGGTTTGGTATCTAGCACTAAAAAGATAATTATAGAAATAAACATGTGTTGCACAACTATAGCAATAGATATAAACTTTCTTTTCATAAAATGATTAATTTTACTTCTATTATTACTAGATACCAACGTACAGCTGTTATATACAACAACGAAAGATATCGTTCTACTGGATACAGAAACAGGAGTGACAACTAATATTTCTACAGGAAATGAGTATGCCTGGTATGCTGAATACCATTACACAGCAGGCTATATCTACTGGTCTGACAGGCACAGAAAGACAATTTCAAGGTATATATCAGTAGTGTCACTTTTGCTTATAAAGCTTAGCAGTTTCATATCGAATAGATAAATATTAGTAAATGAATACCGAGCACCAAACCGAATGCCACTTTATATTTCTAATGTTTGTATCGAAATTTTAAACGACAATCCGTCATTCCTGACGTCTAAATGCATAAGAAGTAACTAGTGTTTGTACTAAGGTGTGTAGGAATATAAATCTAGTCTACAATGTAAGTTAATAGACAACCCATCACTCCTGACGTCTAAATACATAAGAAATAACGTTAGTGTTTGTACTAAGGTATGTAGGTATATAAATTTAGTCTACAAGGTAAGTTTGTAGACAACCCATCACCCCTGACGTCTGAATACATAAGAAGTAACTTTAGTGTTTGTACTAAGGTATATAGGTATATACTTTCATTTAATGTAAATACTGTAATTTGATTGGTTGTTGGGTATTTACAAAATTTAGGTATAAAGGATAACCTGGCTTAGTATTAGAAAACGTCACCCTGAGGAACTACTTCTTTTTTGCATATTTATCCCTATTTACAATGCTTACAAAGCGTATTTATCTTTATCCTTGAGAAGCCCTTGAAGGAAGTCTACCTCATAAGCATGTAGAAGCAAATCGTCGAGTAGCGGAGCACAATTCGTACCCATTGGAATGCCAATCGTTTGTTGAAACCCTCGTCCACCATACAGAACAAATATGTTGTCGATTAAGAAATCTGGTATTTTAATGATCTCGTCCTATTTATATTTATTATAAGATTTTATATGGCTTTTTACAAAGTAAGTGTTGTCTCTACCAATAACAAGATACTGATACCGTTGTTCTCCGTTCTTCTTTTAGAAGCAACACTGAACCAATTCTTCAATTCTAGATTTTAGTAGCGTATGTGGGATGGTTGTATATAAGGTCGATAAATCAAATATTTTAATGTTGTTACAAACATACTGAGAGCTAGAACGTAAAATTTCCAGTAAGTCTTTTGAGTTTTTAAATATCCACAATTAATTAACACCACTTCTAGAAAAGCAGGTATCATGATATTTCTGGAGAACCGTTTTGACAGCTGTAAAAATAGAAGTTAAAATTTTAGAAAGAGGCTTGATAGAAGACTTGGTAGCCCTTTTGATATAAGATTGCTTGAATAGACACTTGTGTAATTATTGTGGTATCCAATACAGGAAGGGATGATCACAATCCTCATCTCTCATGGAAAGACCGAAAGAAGACAAAACTGACATGTGATTATCAATGATTTCCTCTTTTGATAGCATTGTATCTGTATATGTAGTATATGTAGGATTACCTTGTGGGCAGTCCAGGCCTAATTCTGAATTTAAGCAATCCATGAAATGCTTTTTGCAGATAAGGACGATATTGTTAATCGCCGTATTTGCAGGAACTACAATATATTTGTAATGAATAGTGGACACGTTTTCTGCAACCTCAGGATCTTTTTTTGAATGCAAATGTTGCATTTGTGCTCATTGACCTTCTGAGTGTTCCGAATCAACGACCTAACAGCTTTTACCCAATCAGAAAGGGTATCGACCCCCTCTTTTTCTCGTTTTATCAATTTTTTGGCATAGTCCTCCACACAGATTCCATAAGAAGTTGGAAGTTGTATTTCCAATTTATGGACTAAGTCTCACGATATTTTGGATCTTGACCATTAGCAAGGATTTTACGGAGATTCTCATTGTTTATGATGCTCAAATCTCCCGTAATGCCGTGGCCAGCTGGACTATATTTGAATGGAGAATTGTGACAGCAACAATCAGGTTTAGCTTTGAGGTCATCAATGCTAAAGTCCTGCAATGCACGTTTATAATTAAAGATTTTGGGTGCAATGGGTGAAGAATAAGACTATGGAATGATAGGAACAGATTGATCTTTGAAATAAGGTGGAACCATAGCCTTAACAGATTTATAGTGTATGATATTGTCCAGGTTGATGTCATCCAACCTTTGTTGCCAATGAAAAGTGGGGAAAAGGGTCTATGTTTATTTTTATTCCCACGAATCGTCACCGACTCAAAAAGCCTGTGTTGACCAATATCCAGTATAATAGCAGTCAGTTTGTACAGAGTAGAATAAGGACCAGTAGTTGAAGAGAGAATGTAGCTTTGAAAGTGGCAAGGAATAGTTTTGTTCGAACGTGAAAGGTTCTTTATGGTATTTACACGTATGGAAGAAGGCAATTTATAGATACATCATGTAGTTTAGGTGATATGTTACCTATGCTATCAATTTTATCATTACACCCATATGACATTTCAGTACCCCGCTTTCGAACCCTGTATTCTTCTTTTTGTCTACTTTCCTTTCATAATATAAATTACACCTTAGTTGTTCTTTAACCACCTAGAAATTGACAGCAAGGGCAGGTAAAGAACGCAAATTTAAGACAGGAAAGATCATTTCAATTTTTCCTATTGTGAACTTTCCATTTATTTGTAGCAATATTCCAGCATTATCTGGTTATAGAGTACATATCGCACAACTGATACGAGCTTGTGGTTCCTAGCATGAAACCCTTGATAGAGAAAAAAGAGTTTGAAGATACCAAAGGGGTAATCAGAATCCGTAAGTCCCAGAAGAACAGACATCACTATGGTTAAAAGAAAAAGGACAAAAGAATAAACAACGCTCTACAAAAAATTACATATAAAACTAAAGACGGAGTAACACGAACCCCACAAAAAACCGGGGATTAACTCCGGAAGAGTGAGCAGTTTATATTCCACTATTGGAGCCCGTCGTGTTACTCTAGTTACATAACCAGTGATAAATCATGAATGAGGAAAGGACTGGCAAGTTATTACAACAAGTGGAACATATCCGTGGTCATTTGTGGCACAGCGAGTTGGTTCCAACAAGTCAGCAACTGAGCCAAGAGTTCCTAGTAGTTAAGTGGAAGTCATCACTTTCACGACGAGAGCTTTACATGACATGATTGACAGTTACGGAATATCACCGTCAGAAATGATGTTTGTCGTAATCACAATCCCACCATTTCCTCATTTATCAATTATCACTGGATATGTAGCAAAAGTAACACGACGGGTGCCACTAGTATTGTAGGATCTGCTTATTTTTTTTCAGGAGCATTCGTGTTCACCCCTATTTATTTATCTTGGTTCATGTTGCGCAATCCTTAGTTTCCCTCCGTTGAATTCTGTCCTTCTTCAAATTATGGCTACTGATTATGTCTTGGATGTTTTCATACATTGCCACTTCAGTCCAGAAATATTTATAAAAACATATTAAATAAAACTAAAAAAAGAAAAAAACCCTACTATTCAAAGTGGAGGAGGGGTAAAATCGCATCGGAAATCACGTACAGCACGGAACTAGAAACGTAAAGGGATGTAATTGGACAAAGCTGATCCAAGCCAACCTAAATAAAATACAAAGGTAGACTTGGGTACACCGAAGGGTTAGTCATTTCTGCTTAATTTTTAGCACTAATCCGAGGATAAGTCATGAAAGAAAACGTCAAAAGGAACGTATTTGTGGTCTTCTCTGACACATACATTCCGTTACGGTTAAACAAGTAATGATGACGTTCGAAGTGATAGCAAAAACTTTAAGCACAAGGAACGAACTCTTGGTTCTGTTGCTTCCTTGTACGCAACTACCATATACAAATATCAAGGAAATAATTTAAAAAAAAAGAAAAAAAAGCAAGCTGTAGAAGTTCAAATCAAATCAGATATATAAATGTATAATTACATTACTTCCGTTTTTCATTGAAATGTTACAATATGATTGGTTATGAAGTAGTCACATGATTATAAAAGAGATGTTTCACATCCGAATGAAACTCTTACCCGAACTTGCACGTGCCTCCATGACGACGTCAGATGTAAACAATCAATGGCGTAGTAATTTCCAACAGCAAATAATCTGACACAAATAAAATTCACAGCGAAAAATTCAACTATATTAAATTTTGGTGCGATTTAAATATAATTATAAGAATTGAATGCATTCTTTTGAAGTTTCATTTGGGGTATGAAAGCGTTGATCGAACTACATTTTCAACATGAAGCGCTACCGGCTTCATTGAAAATGTACCTCGGTCAACGCTTAAATACCCCAATGAAACTTCAAAAGAATACATTCAATTCTTACATAAATCATATGGAGATGCTGTTGGAATATATATGTACCATGCAAATGATTTTCGTAGACGTCACTTTACGGTCAATGTACTGACGCGACAATAATATGACGATGATCATTTGGTGTCCTGGATGAAATATAATAATATCAAAAACCAATAAGAAATAAATGTCATTGGGCACATAGTGTTTGTAGGTTCAACCAATAACATAGCCACCATAGGATAAATTATAATAAGGGTAATAACAAAATTACCGAACACAGAGCAATCTTCCAAAGGGAAATTCAAAACTCATAAATCAATAAACAGACAAAATCAGTCTGTATGATTTAAAATATGTAACACGATTTCTTGTATTGGCTAATAAACAAGTTGAACAAAACGATCAGAGTAGATTAGTTTATTGCAATCAAATTTTTAGCAAAATGTCACAAGAATATATTTTCACTTTATGCCACACTTGACTTAAAAATTGTCACTGATTGCCAAACATATTTACAGATCGTTTAACCATAACCGTTCAACTGAATGGAAACTATTCTGGATGTTTTTTCTGCAACACACATAAAATATTGAACCTGACTGATTATACACGATACCACTGTTATGATGTATATTTAGGATTACTTACCAACTATTAAACAAATGAATTTTGTTGCTGATAAGAGGGTTTTCATTGTCTTAATTTCTATGACATATTGGTTTTCAGAAAGAAATACCCTTTAGATGTTTCTGTTGCTGAGGTGATAATGGCCAATGGTAGTGACCCTGTCGGTATTTCTATTGATATAGAAAATGACCATCTTTACTGGTTGGATACTGGTATGGGGATATTATTTAGATCATATTTGGATGGATCAAATAGAATAGAAATATTAACTGGCTTGAGCTATCCAATGGCAATAACTCTGGACACAGTAAACAAGTAATTATGTTATTACTATATTTATGTGAACGAATTTGAATTTGAAGGCTTATAATGATTCAGAATTCTCAAAAATGCTAAGTTAACACAAAAGGTGATTGATTAACTTAATGAGCGGTAATATTAAGGCTAACCTCACACATTCATACCCTTAGTTGGGTTTGGGTTTTTGCTTGACTAGTTTTGTTTATATCTGCCCTTCAATGTTTTGTCTTATTAATGTTGATGAAACCGAACAACCTTTACGTACAGCAATGAAAGGACACGGTATAACAACGTAATAGCTAGCCATTTCAGTATAACAGACCATTCCATTTTATATATGGAAGTATGTATAATTGAGGAAATACATCACAATGCTAATGACCCAAGACTGAGTATACCTTTATATACCTGAGATATAGAAATTTACTAGATTAAAGAACTAGTTGCTGCAATGTTCGATGGTTGTAATGTAAATATTAAGGAAGTTCGCAACATTAATATCCATGGAAATAGTGATGTGAAAAATATCATCGTCCAATTTCACTTAGTGGGACCTTTGATGATCTCCATTGTGTTCTCAAATTCATTTTGGTATTCATTATATTCGCACCACCCCCTTTTAACTTAGAGTCACCTTCTCGATTTCGCACTTTAAAAGCAAAACTCCAATGAATTTACGCAGGAATAACGACTAAATAGTATTATTTTTTTCTGATGTGGTTACATTTAGACTTTTTAACCAGTTCGGACGGAATTATTATCACAAGATAACAGACGGTTCTTTCATCTTAAATTCCTTCATTTTTCGTGTTCCTGCTTATCATTAAAATCACAATATGCCATTTGGTGTAAACATATCTTTATTGATTAATTACAAATACAATACAAACTATAACAATGACAATTACAATAAATTTCATAACAGTAATCAACCAAGGGGATCCGAAAACAAGTTATAAAAACTTATGTAAATTCGTTTCCCAAATATGCCATTTGTATCATACAATTACACCAATACAATTGCATCTACAATTTTAAACTGAATAAAGGGATTACAGGACTTCAACGTTGAGGAATCCCATAAAAAGTAACTGTTCTCATTCTCCTGTCAAATATAACCCATTTGAAAACATCATAACTAGCGATCTGAATGTAATAAACCATGCCAATCTCACTAAGGACCTAAATTAAGGGAACCGCAGCATGTCAATTCGGTTGTTTCGAATCATGTCAATTCCGACCACGTTCCGTCTTTTTCGTGTCTTGACGTCTGAACAAATAGGCAGGCGACTTCCGGTGTTTACGCTATTACTGTGACAACGTCAGCATATCATAGTCGTAGATGCGGTAGATTATAAGTAATTGTAATATGGAGACGCCAAGGAAACCGCTGAATAAATACTGGTGTTCGGTACCCCACTATTTGTCTTATATAAGAAATATATACATAAAGTCAGATCGTTTTCCTTTCATGATGCTGACAGCCGCAAATAAACAAAGAAAAGAAATTTAATTTTAAAGAATTATTTGTCTCCGCGTTGAAGTCTTTGATACAAATAAAATAATTTAATTGATATCTGTCTTTTACAGAAAATGTTAAGATATTTTTAACTTGATAATCGAACGTTAAAACGGCACATATCGATTGGAGTTTTTGTTGTGTACATTGACATCGGAAGCTCAGGACCAGCAGTTCCATCGAAATCACGTGATCTGGCAGACGAAAATAACAGAATTTTGACGGAATGGAAATGATTCGAAACAACCGAATTGGAGCCGCACTTTTTAATTAAAGATAAATTCCGTTCAATAATACGTAAGAAAATGGGTTAAGAGATAAAGGATCGAACTAAGCACATTGTTTTCATCGAATAGACCCTCAATACTTTGTCTAATTCACAAACTGGAATTTCACGTAGTAGGATCAAAATCTCTAACGAACTTTTGGATAATTTTGATTCTCAGTTCCTTTTCGAAAATGGCGTCTAGCCAAACGTTTGACCTTTGTACACTTTACGCTACCATTCGTCGTGAAAATGGTAAAACTAATTTAAAATAAATCATTCACAATATATTTTAATTTTTGAATTGCAGGAAACGTTACAAGTTTATCGATTTGGGTAGTGATTTAATTTAGTTTGTCAAGCACGAAACAAATAGCAAAGCATGCTACACAAAAATAAAGTCATCAGTATATTGGAGTTCCTATTAACCAAAATATTAGTCGTGCTTGGAGGGCACATTTTTCAGCAAACATTTGACCTTCATTTGGGAACAAATTGTGTCCTCTCCTTGTCGATATTTGCAGTTACTTCTAGAAGCTATGAGGCATGGTTTATAAAAAAAACTTATCAAAGACAAAGGAATAACAGAAGCAAAAGAATGTAATCTCACATAAATTCTCCCGCGCCAGCTCGTCCGAATTTAAATTATTTCTTGTCTAACTCATATGGGCACATAAAAAGACAACACATAAATTAGGGTTGGTTGCTCGCAGTAACTCTCTCCAAGTAGAACTCTTTGTTCTGTTTTCCATCTCCCACATAAAATGAACAACATTGTTATTTTCTAACGCAAAGCCTGCTCCTGCGTATTCACTAGCATCAGAAAAAATAATATGTTCAAATTTCCTATAAAAAGGTGTAACACATCTAAAATCTATACTTTCAGCATGAAAATACCAAAATCTAAGTTCTTGAACAATATTGTCATTAAATTCAATCACTGAATCCCAATAATTTCTGCAACCAATTGCCATAATTTGATATATTACCCAAAGCGGGCATCATAGAAATAATTTTACCACATACCTTTGCTAAATTTCTACAAGTTAAAGGCAATCTTCCTTCCACTAAAGCTAATATAATATTTTTCATTGTCTCAATTTTTTTCTGTGGAATTTCTAATGTTCCACTTGATAGATTCCAAATAAAACCCAGCCATTCAATTGACTGAACTGGTTTTCAAACGCTTTTTTCCCTATTCGCAATAAAACCTGATTTTATCAAATTTCCTCTAACTTGAACGAACATTTTTTCACAAAGTTCGTAATTTTCTGCTGTTCCCAAACCATCATGAAGATAAATTACAATAGGAAATCCTAACGATCTCCAATATTTAACTAAAACCCTTACAACTTTTGTGAAAATATGCCCGCTAGAACAAAGACCAAATGGAAGTACTGAAAAAGTAAAATATCTATTTTGGTTGCTAAACTGCCATGAAAATCCTGAAGAAAATTGATGATGCTCATGGATATCTATATGATGATACCCTGATTTAAGATCAAACTTATACATGTACTTTAAATTATTTGCAAAAGACAGCGCCTCATTTACACCCTCGAATTTTACCTTTTGTGTATCTACAAATTTGTTTACATGTCTTAAGGCAAGTACAAGGCGTTCTTTACCTGAACGTTAACAGATACCGCTAGTGGATTTACTACAAAAGGTGGACACGTGACTTCATTGATACAATTATTTACTATAAGTTCAGATATCGCCCTTTCAACAAAAGTTGAATGCTTATAAGAAGACAAATTATTCCGTAGCATAACAGAAGTGGGTTCGGAAACAAATGGTATTCTGTACCCTAATGATATTACATTCAAAATATAATCACTAGCATTTAGAACATTTTTCCAAAACTGAATGATTTTTTAAGCTTCCTTTAACGTTTACAAGATTTTTGCCAGATTTTACTTCATAATTAATATCAATGTCAAAATTATACTCAACTTCATTTACTGTGGTCTTTGTAGAAATAACAGGATCATTACGGTGCCTTTGGTGTCTGTTCTTTGGGAGCTCCGAGTGCCGCTGTTGCTGTGGTTTCTTTAAGGAGGCAGAATATAGCGTAGTGTCCTTGTTGTTTACAATAGAAACATTTTTCAACGAACTGTTGTTGTCCTCGACTGCCGTCTCCGTTGAACTGGCTAAAGCCACGAAAAAAGTTCTTAGCGTTAAACTTTGCTCCACCGCGTGATACAAACTTGTCTGATATATTGGTTCTCTTTGCAGGCCTGTCATATGGTTTACTGTGACGCTTTGTTGTTGCTCTGGCGATAGCTGTACGCAGATTAGCAGCATCGTCCTTATCATCAGCAAAAGGAGAGTCCAAATATTCCTGCACGGTGTCCCATCCATGTTTATTGGCAATTTCGAGAATTTTATTCCTCTTCCGCAAAATCTCCCTCTCTTCAGTCAACAACTTAGAAGCAGCAGTTAAATCTTTAATCTTGATTAAACTTTCCAACTTCGCTAACTTATCTGCACGTTCAGAGTTAAATGAATGTTGGATACGGTTTCCTTCGTGTTTAAAAACAAAGTCTCCGGCTTCAACTCCTGTCTGTTTCTCGTTTTTAGCGAAATGACTTTCAAAATATTGTTTTATGTTAATCTTCTGCTGTTGTAAGGCATTGGTCAACACGGTAGAAAATAAAGACTCTGCACCATCTGTTGACAATTCAGAACCGTCATTAGCCCTGGAACTAGATTTTCGCTGTGCAGTTTCGGTAATTATTTCCTGATCGCACCCTGACTCTGACATACTATGCTGGGAAAAATCAACTCTGCAGCGAAAAACTTATAACTTCTGGATCGTAGTTACTGTGAGCACCTTCGATAATGAAATTATTCAAATAGACCTTTATATATATTTTAAAATACTCCACCCTAATTACCGCCAAAACTTTTCTCGTGCAAAAGATACCCGTTACTCCATGTATTTAAAACCTAGAATATGCATACTATCCAAACAGGCTACCCAACTTTATTTATATCTTACATATATAGTTAAAGGGAAAAACCCATTATCAAACGAAAAGAAATACATTTTCAGGTATATTGATGATATTCTGTCAATAAATAATCCTAACTTTCCTCACTGGATTGCATAAATATATACCCAAAGAACTCGAGATATAAGGAACAACGCAAACAGTTTCATTGACCTCATTTCATGACATTTACCTAAAGTTGGACACCACTTATCAACCTTCTTCCAGAGTACGACAAAAGAAGGGGTTTCAATTTCGACATTATAAATTTTCAACACCTTGATGAAAAATACCAACTGGTCCCGCGTATATAGTTTATGTTTCACAACTCATACACTCGAGCTTTCCATGTTGTATTCAGACGTTTTACAACTTCACTGTCTTCTGAGTAATAAGCTAATAAGTGAATGTTTTTTAGATTATGGTTAAAAATTGCTTCTTTATTGTGTCTTACGATGGTCTTGTTTTCGAACTCAAATTTCTTACCATCCAATTGGGGTTTTAGTCTTCATGTTTGCTTTAATTATAGAATAGAAACTACATATTAATCAGATTAGCGCAAGATATATAAATTCTTGAAGTGAGAAACATACAAATTAAATTTATAAAATTACATCTAATTTGCAGGTGGATATATTATAGTGAGATATCTAGTAGTGGGAAGATTGGAAAATGTAAATTTGATGGAAGTAATCAACACAGCATCATAACTGATGACATAGAACAACCAGAATGCATTTCATTAGGTATTTTATAAAGATATTTACACTTGTTAGAGAATGCTAATATGTATCATTATCTATCAGTTACTTGTAAGAATCTAGCCCTAATTAATGTACAAAGCTGCAATTTCAGTGATATTTGATCTAATGTGTTAAACAATATATCAAACAATAAACAAAATATCCCGCTTTAAGGGGAAAGGGACATTTATTTGTACGAGCATTAGAAACAGGCAGACAAACGAACCTTTGAAGGGCTTTTCTGTCCCGTTTCGCAGCGAGTGCAAATCAATTTGATATTTTCCGAAAATGCACATATATTGTGCTTACACTTTAATGTAAAAAAGTCCAACAACTTTCAAATTGTCGAAAAAGAGCAGAAACAATCGTTGTTCTAATAGTTTTTGAATGTGTCCTCTGGGAAGTCTGCGCTTTTCATGTAATCGTTTCTTTCCGTAGCTCAACATGAACTGTATATAACAAACATGTATCCATTGAATGCAATTTGCCTGTTCAAATAGAACAAGTGTAGGATAAATTCGAATATTTCTTTCAGCACATTAAGTGTAAACTTTAATATCATCCATGAACGGGTACATTATTTACATCAAACAATTGACAATAATCACATATTCAATTGTTGTTAATATTCAATTGGGAGTAATGGATATATTCAAACGTCCAATGTAATTAAACATATTTGCACTCCTATCCAAAAATTGAAAATTCTAGCTGTCTTGTTCGGTTTTGATCAATTTGAGAAGGAACATGCTTTAGACATAAAAATTCATTGTGGATATCTGCTTTCGTTGAAAGATAAAACATTAATTTTGCCTTGCATGTTCGTGCTGATAAAGCTTACTAGTTGAAGATGGAGACAAACACAACATGTTAGTGTGTCACCTCAATTTTTGTCCTGAAAAATATATTCTGTAGATTAATAATGTAGATCAGTTTTATAAGATATGTCAACAACTTTACATCAATCAAACACATTACTTCTAAACTTACACGATATAAAGGAGGACAAGATCTTAAATCGTTTTTTTTTTACATCTTCATTTATTCCATTGCAGATTTGACTGAGAAGAGAATCTATTGGACTGATTTTGTTCTTGGTTATATAAAGTCCGCCAAATTAGATGGCTCTGATGTTCAGCTAATTACCAGAGGATTATCGGGCCCAACAGGAATTGACGTACATGAGAACCACATTTATTTTACTGAATGGTCTGGCAACTTATACAAACAATCTAAATCTCCCGGATCGTCAATAATTCCGCTTCATTCCGATACTCCGTATATGGAAAGTGTAAAAGTATACAAAGAGCCAGGTACGTACAATATCATTGCGTTAATCATCAATACATTCGTATCATTCTGTTAGATAAACGTTTTACACATTTATTATCTAACACCAATAATTCAATAACACCCTGATATTCTGTCGAAAATAAAATAATTCAATTTACGATATATATTATTGCTCATGTTGATATTTTACATGGTGCAGGTAATACTTTGGGTGCATTTTTTTCTAACACAAACGATACAAACGACTACGCGCTTACTCGTTGAGAGCATTTTTTTTTAACATATTTTGTAGAGTTTCCACAAACTTTGACAAACTATGCAATCGCTAAATGTGCGTCTACAGTTTGTCGTTTATCGTTTGTTGCATTTGTTTCTAATCTCAACGCTGAATCAATTATAGACACGTGGAATGTTCCCGCCAAAACAAAGATGGAATCTAACAAAAGAAGAGATGAGTTTATTTACCAACAACATATGTATACATATTATCAGGTCAAACAGAGTCAGTAAACTCTGATTAAACGATGTATTTGTTTCTACTTTTGCAGCGTTTAGCAAACGACACAGAGCGTTTAACAAACGACACACAACGTTTGCCAAACTTTGGTTAGAAAACATTGCACTCTTTATGTTACATTTATTGAACAAAAAGGCGAGTGTATCATCAGATATTTTGGTAGGCCATGTGACGTGCACGAGTAACTTTGTTTAATAAGGGACTTGTATCTTGCGACGTCAATCAAAGTTATCCGTCATTTTGTTTTTTTAATTTTGCTGTTTGAGTGAGAATTTGTAAGCTTTGTGATGATATCTTGTATATTTTGGTATCGATGATATTGTATGATGTGACGTCATCTAGCTCCACCTTCTCTCTGGGTATCATGATATATTGTATGGTTGTTGACAATAGAAAAGAGGAGAAAGCATGATGCAACATACAATTAGCGAATCCACTTTTTATAATGTGGGTATATCCTGTATACCGCACTACCATATTCTGTACGATATCTTTGTTCTGGGTCATATTTATTATAAACGTGCGCGCATGTATGTTACTTTACTTTGGAACTGTAGACGGAAAAGAACGGACATTAAAAAGAACGAAATTAATTTGTGCGGCTAATTAAGATAAGTATTCATGTATTATTCGTTTGTTCTTGTGTCTATGAACTTTAGCCATCTTAGACCTAAAAACTTGTTTTTTTTTATATTTTGGTACTTGCTGGTATCAAACACCTGCTGAACACAGATGCATAGTACATGTCAAATCGAAGTTTTAAAACATTTACATACATTTATTTATAGTTTAAATATATAAGCCACGTACAAAATGAAAACGTGTTAATAAACGCTGCAATTATAAGATATATTGGAATATCATAATTTATAAATACTGAATAAATGCACATGTCCACAAACAGGACTAATTATGTTTTTATTTCATAAAGTATTCAAGAATCAAATGCAAATATGTACAATAAAAAAGGTAATAAGTCGAGTTTTTCAGTAATTTGTAATATCGTTTGTCAATATCTATGTAATATTCCAGATACACGTATCTAGTACCATGGTTACTGGTGTAAATAATAGTAAGCAAGTGGTGTTCCGTACTTTACTGTTTGTGTAGTTCATATACATTTCAAACGTCATTACAATTTCAATAGTTCAATGTGGTCAATGTTTTGCTGCATTATCTTAATTAACATTTCAAAATATAATAATAAGTATGTGTTATCTGGATGTGAATTGATTGATGCAGAAAATATCAGACTGCTGAGCCATAATATGAAGAATGCAGCGAACGAGTCACAAATTCCATATTCTCTCGAGTAGGCTGATATTTTTTAGTATTAATCATATTCACATTCAGATGACATGCTTACTATTCTTAAATAAAACATAAACACGAATATATAGTCCATCAATAGTTTACGATATTTGTATTTTCGCGGGAAAAATCACATAATTCAAAATATTTATCCGCACTAACTCATTTAGGCCAAATACGCTCCAGAGCATAGTTTGTAAGTGATTTGCAAATATACCATTCATTATTACAGTAAATGGTGGATTTTATAATGTAACTTGATGAACATTGAACAATAAAGCATAGTTCAAAGACAATGATTTAAAATAATGGAAATCTAAGTGATTCACCTATTTTCATTAGCGGTTTTGTTTACCAATTTCGTTCCGGTTTAGAAAGAACAAACGTCACGACCTTGATGATGACGTAAAAAACGTTTTCCCTGCAGAGGTTATCATGAATTGTGTCAAGTACATTTGTGTAGGACGATGTGTGTTGATATTGCTGACACGACAGTTCCTAATTTGATTTTTGCTTTAAAAAATTAAATGGTAACTAGCTAATGGTGTTGATGAATTTTATTTACTTTTGTCATTTTCGCAGAAATTATCGTTAAAATGTTGGGAGAATTTAGTGATAACTCCTGCTGACAGTTAATAAGTTCTCTTCAGCTCACGCGAACCTTGGTACGAGTTTTGCTTCTGGAGTCAGCAGGTAGATATAGCGGGAGTGAAGGATGATAATTATGTTATTACATGCATAGAGACAGATGAAATAAAACAGCCAGAGCTCACCGTTGCTAAGGTGCATCAACAATTGAGATACATCACCATGCCATTTCAAAGACGAGAGTACCAAGAGATATTCCTGCTCAACACTTAGTTCAACATGGAACCAGTCCACCAGCAGCCGTAGGAACCAGTCATTGAATAACAGATGTACTAGTGGTGACAGAGCGAAGAGTAAAAATGCACTTGCACTAACACAGAATATACAACAAGATCAATCAGTGCTAGTCCAATACAGGCCAAAGTTTTCAAGCTGACAATAGATGGTGAGGATTTCATTAAGCACTGATGCGGGTAACAATGGCAAATGAAATTAAATTTTTTATTAGTGCAAGTTTGAAAGAAAGGTTTCGGTGTTTACAGTATGCTAATTTAAAGGTATGTAGGTTCAAAATATATCAACAATCCACACAAGTGATTAAAATGTCTAATTCATATAAAATAAAACGTAAACTTTTAGTTATTAATTGAAATGTTCATGCCACTTAATCAAATGTTGATAATTGTCAATCAAGAATAACCGATGAAAACCTTTCAGTTTATTTTCTACAGGGTCCTTTACAAATAATAGCTGATGTGGGTATTTAAGGTAAATCATTAAGGAGCGGGAATGTGAGATTATTTACAATTCACCAATGGATAATGAATGATTTGAAATAATTTATATTTATATTAAATTACACATCTTTCCTAATCCTCACTGCTATATAAACGTTAGAGAATACCGAAGGGAAAATCAGAAATGAACAATCCAGAGAAACTGGCAACATAGGGTACACAAGACAAAGAAAAACAAACCAAAAGCAGTTTACATAGGACAGAACTATGCGCAAAACAAACATAAATAACGATACTAAGACATGAGCCTCCTACAAACAACTGGAGGTAAGGACAAACGGAACTTCGTTTTATTGCGGAAATCGTAACAGACATCACAACACGGAACTCAGGATGTAAAGACACATAATAGGACAACACAAAAAAAACTAAAAAGATGCGCAACACGAACCCCGCCAAAAAAGAGAGGGCGAACTCGGATGCTCGAGAACGGTAAGCAGTTTCTACATATCAAAGAACATTTACCATCTTTCTTAAACAATTGTAGATCAGTGATGGGTATGATCGAATTATGTAGTAAGTTCCAATCCTGAATTGCATTGCTATAAAATGTTGTTGATTTGATACCTTTAATTTTAAGTGTTATATAGCTAAAAGTGACCTGATCTTGTGTAGTGTTAATTGATTAATTATGGATTTTGACGGCGTCCTTCTCGAAAAAGAAATTGCACCCTAAAAATATATTAATAGACTAGTGGTGTGTCTGCTTTCTTCTGGGTTTACGATTGAAACGTGCATTTTGTTGTTTGTGGTAGGTGTTTGTGAGGTTCGTTTATTTTTATTAAATTAGTTTTCAAATAAGAGGGACATGCTTTTTTTTGCTTTGTGCCACTTGTACTTTCATACCTCGAGATATTCCATCATACTAGGAGGAACAGAAATAATGAACATGACATCGTATGAGTACCATATTGTTTTTTACTTTTCAATACATAAATCGCGAACAAGAATTAATCTTTTTAATAATGGTGTTGGCTCTTCGGTTACCTGACAAATGTTAAAGCTATTTGGAGATTTAATTAGATGACCATTACAATTAATTTGAAACTCAGCTATGGCTTTTGATATTCACTTTAACCCAAAGAGAATGCTTTCAGTTTTACCAAGATGTAGAGAAAGTATGTTACTTCACTTTGGAACTGTAAACGGATAAGAACGCATATAAAAAGAAATCCTCCCATCCCAATTCCCTTTATGGAACTATTTCTCCTGTTTTTAATTAATTTTTCAGATACTTTTCAATGCAATTTGGAAGCAATGAGGCTAAATGGTAGAAGATACCTGAAAAGAAAATTATTCCTCTGTTCGTAATAGCATTGCAGTAAAATAACATGGCGGAATCTATGGAGATGGACTGTCCTTCAGTGTTTAATTGTCAGCATATCGTTTGATTGTTAATCAAACTATATGTTGACTGAAATAGATGCTTTATTAAATGCTATAGTAAAAAGTAGTCAAACCTTAACACTTGTCTGTTTGTTATGCCTTATTTGAGGTGGATGGTGACTTGACTAAGCAACTCTTATATTGAATTGTAATGTCTTTGTTGTATTTGAAATATACAGTAAATTACTTTGCTGAAACAAAACAAAGACATTTTTCCTAAGAGGGGAAGTGTGGTACCATATAATTAATTTACCACTGTCATGTGTTATTGAAGTGCCCGTACCACGACAGGAAAGTAGACGGACATGTATTTCTGTTAGGAATATAAATTTTACTCTTTCTACGATTTTGATATTTAATTTTGGAAATCTTCCGACAGTGTTGTAATTTTTGATTTTTTATTTCATTCGTTATTTTGTAATATACAATAATGACTTCTTGTTAAAAATTACTTGATTAACTAATAAAGTAAAGAGAAACGAATTAAATATAAAAAAAGACTTAACCACAATGTATTACATACAGTTACATTATTTTCAAATGATAGAGACGAGCATCATAGAAGAAGTTGAATACAGTAATTCGTATAAGGTGAACCTAATTGATATTGCTACCCGTTATGTTTATCATTGTATTATTGTTTAAAGACATCTTGTTTAGGTAAATGTGGCACTTACACTGAAAAGAAAAATGAAGTCAAACGCTCAAGTGGATATAAAATGGATCTGACTGTTGATACTTCTTTGAGTGATGACAGTTTAGAAGAAAATTGGTACCGATTTGTCAGTGATAATGGAGATGAAATGTGTACATACCCTCCAGGTGTATTCTCATGTGGAACTTACTATCCAATCTGGTTAAACGGTAAGTTATTTCAAGAAGAGTTTGAAGATACCAAAGGGGTAATCAGAAACCGACATTTTAATCCATTTTAGGTAGAATTGACAACGTGAACATCATCTATAACCAAATGTGATACTTCTAGATCGACCAAATATACTTCAACCAAATACTCACTAGCTTTAACAAGTTGAAGATTGTGTAGTACAGCTTTTATTACAATAGCATCACATTTTATATCTCATTAAGAGTATTAAAATTATCGAATGTTTATGACTAATTAATTAAGGAATAACAGTATTGTATTTGAAGATCTGGATGTGTCAATTGTGGATTTGACGTTGCAAATGCCGTTTTACTGGCGACGCGAAGCGGACCCAGTAAAACAGATATTCGCGACCGTCAAATCCACAATTGACACCGACAACTCTTCAAAATACAGTACTGTTTTTCCTATTCTTATGAAATTCTCCCATCGCGTACACACTAGTTTGAAAACATACAAACAAATGACGACATATATACACTTTTCAAATTCCTTCCGCTAAAAAATAATAATGTAGTTGCTTAAGGATTCGGCATCTTGAAAGCGTGAAATCATACATGTCACAATACACAAAAAAGATTAAAATACCTACCTCGAAAACTTATTTTAATTAAATTCTATCTAAATTGCAGCGTACACGAAGCCAAATAACGTCTAATCTTTTCATTTTAAACTGGAAATTTTCATATGACGTCACGTTGTTTATGTGCCAAAGTCATTCAACAATATTTCCCGGAATTTTAATGTTTGTGATTTTTAGACCTAGGGATATGCAAGAATACATTTGTATGTTCAGTATTGCATTAAAATGGATAGTAAAATCGAGTTGCGACCTTCAAATCTCCAATTGATGCCATGGAATTTTCAAATACAATACAGTTACCTCCTAAATAGGAGATTTGACAGCTCTCGATAGCCAATTGAAAATACGCGTTACATTATAATTGCATTAGAATGTTAAATATAAAAGAAATAGTCAAATAATTAAACTAATTATTGTGTCTGATATTGTAAGAGTTCAAGCACACTATTCGGGTATCTATATTTGTTCTGTTTATACATTTGTTTTAGTTTAAGATTCGCTTTAAGATTTGAAAACAGCAAGCAAACGGAAAATAAGAAAATATATATAGACGACTGAAATTGTAAAATTGCCTTTTAAAGGCAACATTTATTTTAGCATATGTTAACTGTCGAATGTATTTGTATATTGTAATATTTATTTTGTGACTTCATATTTGGAATTCAAGTTATCAACACATATATGATTATGATTGTACTCTTTCGTTCAGGTTCACTACCTAATAAGAATGATGGATCTGTTGCTATGACAACATGCATGCAAACCGAAAATAATACATGTGAGATGGCGTTCAACATCAATATTACCAACTGTGGGCGATATTACGTCTATTACATGGTAGAAACACCAACAAATTCATCCTACTGTGTAGGTATGTTGGCAATAGAAATATTACATAGTTTGTAAAGTCCATATGGGGTACGTTGTCAGTCAGATCTTGTAAATCAGTATTGCTTTTATTGGGTTTGCTATAGATTACGGGCGTGTAACGACAGTTTTAACAATTACTCAATATATCCCCTTCCCTCCAGGAAGAGGCGACCGTAGCCGATTTGGCTATAACTGTTATACTTCTATACTGTTTGGGCCTTTTGGGTTTCTCACTCCCAAATATTTAAAAAAAAGTAAAAATTTTTCCTATCGTTTGACTTAAAGCGCAAATGAAGGTTATAGAAACATGTCATGTGCACCAGTTTTTATTTCAATTAAGCAAAGGAAATGATTCCACCAATATCAACAAAACGAACAATCAACTCTCATCTTAACTCTCTGAACACAGCATGACTTTCGAAATCCAGGTTCTGGATTTGGACAAGCACACATATGTAGCGGGGTTATATCGGTGAATGACAGCCTATCTCTCTTGCTATATACAAACGACAAGAAACCTCGCAGATTCGCTTCCATTTAAAAAGCCGACGTGTGGTCAAAAAAAATATCACAACAAAAATATAGATAGTACAATAGCAGAGTCAATGACTGCTAAAGAAATCATAGCATAGTTGATATCCTCTGAGGTTCACCTCTATCAGGCATAGGTTGCATTTGCCATTTTGGCTATCATATTAAGACCCTTTGGTTTTATTTTTCCAAAGATTGTTTTATACTATTTTGCTGTCCAATATTTTCATTTTTAGTGTAGCTGATGAATGTTATGTCAGAGACGCGTCTTGCGCAATAAATTAGATATGTACGTTGTTATTGCCTCTATTGGCGATCTACTAATCCACGAGGATACCATCCGCCCAGTACTCAGTGTAACGGAAGTTGCATGGTTTATTCGATATATTTGTTATTGAAATTTAAAGTTCCTAAATAATGTAATTATTATTAGAATTAATGTTTTCCTCCTTCAGACATAGATGGCCTTCGCAATTTTGGCTATCCCTTTTAGCCAACTATTAGTGGTCTATTTCGGAGACCAGAATAAATAAGTAATCAATTTGTTGGAATCAAATACTGAACATTAAATAATAGTATAATATGGAATGATATATACATATACTGCTTTAATTGCTAGTTGGATTTAATAGTTGTACCAGTAAGTTGTCTATAGACAGTTGTATCGTCATGATAAATTCATTAATTAAATGATATGGATGTAAATGTCCATGATAGACTATCCAATATCACTGTTAGACACAAAGTAAATGAACAGCGCTTTTATTGCTGTTTTGATTGTGACAGTCACTGTATGATCTCCATCAATTAGCATACCTTATACCCTAAAGTGGGTGTGAAACAGTCCATATAATGCAGTTGAACGGTACTCTACGTCTACCGATAAACTCTCCATCTGGACATCTGATTCGTTTTGATGGTATTTGGGGTGTAGAATATTATTACCCAGATGTGGGGTTATCAACAAGACAACAACATACTGGGAAAGTAGTCCTACAAATAGCGTTATCATTGTCTTCGATATTATATTGCCAATATTCAAATACAGACAAAAGCAACCGCATGGCTCCCATCAAGTAAATGGTAAAAATATCAGACAGTTTAATATATTTTAAAGTATGGTGACTAATTGTATGGGCTTTATTTATATATTAGTAAATAACTTTAAAAAATTGAAAGTCGAGGGATTGTGAAAACAAACCATCAACCACTGTATGAATAAGAGTAAACATTATGTGTTGAGGACATCGCTGTATGAGGGGAAAACACCGATCTGTCGAAAATCTGACAAACATAATCATATCTATGTGAATCGAACATATCACAATATGACACTGAATCAAACACATAACATATGTGGTGGAGGGTACTGATTGCATAGTTAGGTGTAAATCCAGATACCGTCGATAACGACGGTCCATTTTTAGTAGGTACATGTTACATTTTGATATCGACTCTCCTTAATGACACACACACACCTATATATGGGGTTAGGGTTATGGTGTGTAATGCCACTTCCAACAATATTTCAGCTATATCGTGACTGTCAGTTTTATGGGTGGAGGAAACTGGAGTACCAGGAGAAAACCACCGACCTGTCGCAAGTTACTGACAAACTGTATCACATAATATTGTATCGAGTACACCTCGCCATGACGTAAGTGGTGATATGCACTGATTGCATAGATAGTTGTAAATCCAACTACAATAACATCACAAACAATATATATTTATTTATTTATTTAAGACTACCCTTGTTAATATGTATAAAGCATAATCAGATAAACTGTTTTTACTTATTTAGGTGAAGGTAGCGTAAAATGCCCTGATGGTCTGTCATCTGAATCTGGCTACTACCCCGGATGTACATGTAAGCATAGTCATATATTGTTTTATATACGTCACTTCATCACTTAACAGTAGAAAATTACTTACATAAATATAAATGAACTGAATAAGTATTTGAATAATGTGTAATCTAAATGTGTGAAATGTGCCATTGTTCAAGTTCTGCTGTCCTCAAATGATTAATTAGTATATGTGAAGTCTTATTGTTTTCCAATCGTGTTTGTCTCGACCCGTTTCGTTATGTAGAATTTTGCACAAATAGTACAATTTTGGTACATCTCGCCCGATTTTGTTCCGTCAACTTATCTCGGTTGTATCACGCATGCCGACATAGAACAACCTGCACCGTATCCAGAAGAACAAAATATCATCCCATTGATCATGGCTACCAGACTTCCCTTGCACAAATTCATGTTTTCCAGTTAATATTTGTTTTACACAGCAATTATATATGTTACCCTTTTATTATAATGCTTCTGTCTCTGAATAATGACAGTTTCGCGAAGCAAATACATTCCTCAATCGAGGAGACGACCATTTTTGCTTATCTTCAACCAATGTAGAGACACCACAGTTGCTTAAAATTCGTAGTTGTGCTTTTCGTACTATTTTTATGAAATCGATCTTTCCACCACCATACTGTGCAGGACAGGAAATAATATTATATAACTTTTATATTCTTCTGTAAGGATATTGAAAGAAAACCGACATCCGGCGAATCACAATGGGTCGCTCATACATATATAAAATTGTTTTATACAGCCGAATTTAAATAGAGGCTACAGAAACATACGCGGGTTGCCGATTAACATTTATCCAAATATAAAAGTGACGCCGCAATATGACAAATGACAATCACACATATAGCAATAAAACAATCCGAACGGAATGCCATATTTAAAAAGATTGATATCTGTACTTATCAGAGCGTTTCAACGAAATGATACATAATCAGAGCGTTTCAATGAAAAGATACATAATGAGAGCGCTTCAACCGAAAAGATACATACACAATTACTTACTTTACATCGTATATCATGATTTATGGAAAGTAGGCTATGCATACACTTAGAACAGTCTGGAGATACCAAAGGGGAAATCAGACTCATTTGATTTGTAAGAATAGATAAAATCTAGAAGTAAACGGTAGTCTGGATGGTCGGGAATAACCCGCACTATACATATCATGCACGCACTTTCTACTTTATCACCACTTATCAAGGCAGCTATATAACACAGCTATATCCCAATTTTTGATATTTTGAAGCTTGGATATAGCTGAGTTTTATACAAAAAAATGTAAAGCAAAATAAAGGTTTCTAAACCATGTATTATTTCTAAGAAAGACAGTGACAAAGGTATTAATTGTAAATTAATAAAAGTGAACAAAACAACAATGCAACCTACAATTCATATACCATATCAAACCTATCACTATAAAATTACTGATGATTACTTGATCCATGAGAATCGTGTGTTCTAACTTGTACCTGTATCAATAATCAAGCTACATACAATTTATTTTAGCATCATTTCCAAACAGTACGGTTTCTCCAACAGTTGAATCTGTACTGATTGACGGACCTGCTTATCAAATTCCTAACGTCGAATCAACACCAAGTTTATTACCTGTGTTTAAATGTAATTTTGATGCCATTCCGAATGTGACCTATGTTTACGATGTGTATTGGTACATAGATGGAAGCAGCGTTACCTCTTACAGAAATATTTCATATAGCAGCATTAGCACAACTGTACTTAGAGGTAGCGACTGGACACACTTATACCATATGAATATGGAGGTAAATCTTTAACAAAATATGATGTCATAAAGATATTTTTCTTCCAAAGAATACTGTAGTCAATCTAAAAAAAAAATTGCCATGTGCTAGCATCTAGCGATATCTCTTATGTGGTCATGTCATATTTGAAACCGACCAATCTACGACGAGGCAGGCCTATCTTGTATGAGGGTTTTTTTCTGTTGGTCTATTTCAAGATGTTGTTAATTATTTATATTTAATCTATGAAATTTGGTCAGCTGAAACTGCGTACTACAGTTTATTTTTTAGATATTTTACTCTAGATAAAATGTTTAGGAAAAAAAATAGATTGCTTTAGACCAAAGCCACAGGTTTCTGAGAATAGGATTAGAAAAGAGATTGATGATGCATAAGGGGCATTTCGAATTAGTCAGTCAAACGGACATGCAATCGAATGCCCAAAAGAAAACAGAAAACATATCTTCTTAGAGCAAAGCAGAAATTCCCTTTAACATTTCCTTTCCGGTCATTACGACTGTTTTTGATGTATTGAGGAGAAATATGTTGCGACCATCTCTACTTTCCACACGTGGAGCTGTCGCCAGAATAGAACAAATAACTTGTCTGAAAAACAGGCTACTGGACCAAGGCTATAAAAAGATTCGCCTTACTCGATCTCTTAAAAAGTTTATATTCCGATATCAAGATCTTGTCGAAATGATACAATAGTAAAAGATACATTTCCATATAGTAAAAATGTATAAAGATAAGGATTTGGTATACGTGGTGTAAAATGTCAAAAATATTTTTTGTGAATGTGTGACGTAAAAATGCTTTTGACATTTACAGTCGTAATTGAAATACTTCAAAGAACTCATAGTTGATGGTGATGGTTCACGAGATATATTAGATACTGAGTTTGGTACTGTTTGACTGTTATTTTGCCTGGTTTTTCCAGTATTGTTGTAAATGCTGTTTTAGTGACAACGGGAACCTTTGAACAGTAATGGAAGCGAGAGGTTGGCGCCGTAAAATCTGAT
This sequence comes from Gigantidas platifrons, assembly GCA_002080005.1. Lineage (NCBI taxonomy): Eukaryota > Metazoa > Mollusca > Bivalvia > Mytilida > Modiolidae > Gigantidas > Gigantidas platifrons. The sequence continues at coordinate 226,789 of MJUT01063526.1, forward strand.
TCAATCCACCATTTCTTTAGAAATGCCTGTACCAAGTCAGGACCATTGCGGTTTTCCAGTTTCCCGGTTGTTGACTGATTTTGTCTGTTTATTGATTTATGAGTTTTGAATTTCCCTTTGGAAGATTGCTCTGTGTTCGGTAATTTTGTTATTACCCTTATTTACGTGTTAGGTTGGAATAGATCGGTGCTGTAGTTGAACTTACATCTTCCTATAATATCTGAATCTATCACCACTAACATTGTGGGTTCGATTCTAGTTCATAGCGAGGTGTACTCGACAAATACTTAAGTTATAAAGTTTGTAAGTGACTTGCGACAGCTCGTTGGTTTTCTCCGTAAAACAAAATGCAATATATGTATTAACTTTAGAAAAAGGTAGAATGGCATTGATGGACTTTTCTGCCTGTTTTGCAGCGATAGTAAGTACATTTTTTCTATCGAAAGTGCACTCACAATATATATATCCTGCAATGTAAAAAACAAATCCAAGACAATTGTCAACCTCTAATGAATAAGATTTTAGACAAGCGTCGTTCCAATCATTTTCACATCCACGCTATAGCTGACAGTTTCTTGCTCTTCTCGTTATATGAATCAGGTACCAGGAGATTATTATTTGTAT
>MJUT01063537.1:12404-22858 GCA_002080005.1 Gigantidas platifrons
ATAAAATAAATTGCATGACACAGTAATTGCTTGACCCACTGTATTTTAGGAATTGGTTTCGATTCATATTTGGTCCCTTGTAATTTCCCCTGGAAACCATAAAGAAGTAGCTAGTAAAATCTGATGGTTCAGTTGAGTTTGTCTTACTCGATCTTTAGTTTTATATGTATGTTTTGTTGATCATTGTTTGTCCTTTTGTACTTTTTCTTTTGGCCATTGTGTTGTCTGTTCTTCAATATACAGAATCTGATTACCCCCTGGTATCTTCCAACAAGAGGGTGTGCCGGGGGTAGAATAGGCACCAGGTTTCTGCGTCCTAGAGGCACTAGTCCTCTAAAAGAGGTCAACCCCGCGGGAACCCCAGAGTATAGAAATGGGACCAAGAGCTTCTTCGGCTTGAAGGGGAGTCCGTCAGTTGTGCGGGATGTACAAATTGACAACCAACCCGTCCTTCAGATGAGACTTAAATAAAACAGAGGTCCCGTGTTGAGAGATTGCCACCCTCTTCGCACGTTAAAAAACCCAGTGTAACAGCTCATTATGAGCATTATGCTCATGATGAGTGGTCCATAGGAGACCTGTTGCACTGGCAAAATTATCCGTCCCTACCCATCACATTTCCTTGTTTCGAGTCCCGTGGCATTTAAATTATTCTCATCCTGAATATAGCTGAAAAATTGCTCGCTGGACTTTAAACATCAATCAATCAACCAACAAGATTGGATGGAAAATATAAAAGTCAAAATATTTATAAGAATTTCATAAACACTTTACCGGACACTCTCAGCTCAATAAATCTAAGAAAAGAATGTATTAGAATTGGATGCATTGCCTTCCAATTATGCGAAATTTTAGAATTTAGGCCGCTATAAGAAATAAATTAAGACAAATTTTAGGTCCATTAATAACCCATAGAAATGATCATTTTGTAAAAAAAAAACACTGCATTAAAGATAAAAAGAGTACAAATTTTGACTTCCAAATATGAGAAATTTTCAGAGTTCCCATACAATTTTCAACATAAAAGTCCAGGGTTATAATAATTTCCAGGATTTTATAATGAAAAAAAAAAAGGGTGATTTCAGAAAAAGCTTGGTGGTTAACGTTTTCTTGACTTTAGAATGGGGTACGAACCATCAAATTAGTGTTATTCAACAATGCTACATCCTCTTTAGAAGGATAAACATTACTGTCCATTGTAAGTTTGTGGGTACATTATTGTTTGACATATCTGCCTGTGAAATAGATAATTAACTCTGACATGGCGGTATCACATGTTTTTGGAAATCGTTGTTATTCAAAATATCCTTGAAAGCCGTATCTTACAAACGCACATATGAAACAGAATTCAGTTTGTTTCGCCCCTTTCAATACTTATCCCAAAGTAATTGGTAACAACATACTATCTAACTAATGATACGCTGCAGAACTCGCTGGTCCGAAGTAGTAAAGGGGCAAAAGACAATGATAAAAGGGAAGTAATTCAAAGTTATCTAACGTCTGACTTCCGGTAGACAAATTTCAAGGGTTTCTCCCGGTTTTTACCGTTTTCTCGATTTTTGAGGCCATTACCCTGCCGGGAGAAAGTGAAATAAAATTCCCAAGTTTTTCTCGTTTTCCCGGATGTGTGTGAACCCTCAATTTTGGAATTAGGGCCACTTATAGAAATAAAATAACATTTTTGCTGAAAAGTAAAAAATTTGAAAATTTCAAAAAATTGGGCTACTTTTAGTTAAATTAGAGGCTCCCAGGAGCCCGCTATCGCTCATCTGGTTTTCAATTTGACATCTAAAGTTGATAGCAAATGGGGGTGTTACACATAATTTTGAAAGCGGGCCACCCAAAGATCATTTCAACTCAAATTTCTGAGCAAAAGATTTTGATATGATTTTTATCTCATAATATTCCTAAATGGAATAAACTGGCTGAAAAAATCTCACAGAAAACCCAAATATATATTAATCTACTCATTGTCATATAGCTGCAGTTACAATTTGAGGTCATTTTGATTTATAATAAAGCAGCAATGGACAATTGAAGAAATTTCTATTTTTAGTAACAGCAGCCATCTTGAATGGAGGGCAGGGCTGTCGGACACAATTTTGAAAGGGACCCTTTCAAGGACCATCCCTGCCAGGTTTGGTTTAATATGGTTCAGCAGTTTCAGAGGAAAAGATTTAAATGTGATCTTTCATCAAAATATGCCCAATTTGCATAATCGGCTGAAACAAAAATTTCACAGAAAAACCCGGAATATATGTTAAACTACTCATTGCCATGCAGCTGCAGATCAATTTGATTTATAATAAAGCAGCAATGGATAATTAAAGAATTTCTATTTTTAGTAACAGCAGACATCTTCAGAGGTGTTTACCCCAAATGAAGGCCATCAGTAGTATTGGCCAGTCTTATCAGTAGTTTTGGACCTCTGTCAATAGTATCACCGTTGACGCGAACTTTCTGAATTTTTTTTTTTAATTAGATGCCATTTCCTGCATTCTGACAGTATCTGAGTCATGTTTGAATATACTAAAGAAAACAATTTTATAGGATTTATCACCTTTGTTTCTGAAATAAATGACAGGGAAATTTGTTAAACTCAGTGATGTCCTATAAGCATAATATATGTTATTCAGCTAAGTAGTAGTTCAGCTGCACTATTAGAATAATATAATTAATTCAATTCTACTAGCTACATGTACGGCAGATTTCATTTTGCTAATCTTACATGGACGGAAAGTAATGCATATATATAGTATAACTAATCGTAGATTTTGAATATCAAAATAAGACCACGAGAGACCGAAGTACGCATAAGGATTTAAACGAGTGGGCGGAACTTGTTCCGTCCACGAGTTTAATCCTTAATGCGTATTCGGTCACGAGTGGTCTTATTTTGATATTCAAAATCTATGATTAGTTATACTGTTTATTATATAGACTTCCAAAATTTGTTTATATTATTTTATTTAATTTGTATATTTCATTCCACGCATATGAATCTACGAACAATGATAGTGTGTAATCAATATGGCCGCACATTCAAACAAGTCAAGTGTTGTCACTTCGATGAAAAAAATTGGAAATTTAAATGAAGGACGAGTTTCTGAATTTTATTTGAATATGGGCGGATTTGTAAAGTTGCTATGGAAAAATTCATTGCAATTGTGACTAATGTCAGTCCGATTTATCTGAGGAACCAGGCACGATGTGTTATTATTGTCCGAGTCATGTGTATTTCATGTGTAACAGAATTCGAACTAAGGAATGAATCAATGTCCTCAAATGAAACGTTCTGAAATATCCAAGTCAAAATCATTTTCTTCTCAAAAAATTTGGAGACTACAGCTGCCGTATATGCGTCAAAATGATCAGACATTTTGTTTTGTTTTTTTTTATTTTAAGATTGTTCAAAGCAGACGATTTTTCATTGAAAAGGGGTGGTGAAAGGAATTAGGAAACTGACAATCTACAATGCACTTTTAACATTGCCGTTGTTTGTTTATATTTAAATCTGTTGTGTTATGCTAGTGAAATGATTCGATTTAGAATAAGCAAGTGTATGATTTTAATGTATCAATAAAATGATTCAATTAAAATAATTTATAAAAGTACTAAAACTTTTTCATTTGTTTAATTGTTTCAGTTTACAATCATGTGTGTATTCACCGTAACACAACAAGGGACGTAACCACTACACTTAAAGTTGTCTAAAAGTAGTTCTGGTGGGAAAAACTGATATTTCACATGTGAAATATCGGAATTTATTTCACGGATAAATCTCCATAATTCACACCTATTTATATAATAAGCTGTTTTATTATTTCACTCACAAAAGCTTATGACAGACACAGACACCAATGACGCCAGAACATCCCTGGATGGGTTAAACAAAAATGGGCTAAAATGACCAAGTCCGAAATTGAAAAAAATTTGGGCAGCACTTCCCCTAGAAAATAAGGTTTTCATCCCCCAAACCTTATAAATCCCGGACCAAAAAGAAAGGAATAAAGAAAGAAAACGAGAGGTGTGGGTCAGGTTCATTTATAAGATATGAAACCATACACCATCTTTTGCCTACTAGAGAATTAGAAGTATAAAAATGACTACAAACCTTGAGCAATATTTGAATCATGAAACATAATTTTGAAAGCCCCACAAATGATTTCATAGACATATTCGCTTGTTTCATGGTGTTTAAGTTCTTATGACTCAACGTGTCTTTTACAATAATTTTTTCCGGCATGACTGCACGAAAAATCAGACTTGCACACGGTGCAGTGCACAATACATTCTCCATGCTTGGATACCGTCAAACAAGGCCACAAATCGTGATATGAGTCTTTATACTTCTGCAAAGATTGTTTTCTTTTCTTTCGCGGCGTACGATTGACATCGTGATCTTCTTCCTCCAAATCCAGAACAGCTTTGGCTGCTGACATCTTTTCATTTCGGATTTTCAAGCGAGCACATTTTTCAAACGCCAAACAGACGATAAATTAGAAGAATTCCAAATGCATTCGAAGTCTTGATCGCTTTAACGTTTTATACGTTCATTCATATATACAAGTATTCAAGCGCTTCATGGAAAATTAAGTGTGGGAAATTATAATTTTGAAATGCCACAGAAACCGTACTTTCGCGAACAAATCCGTAGTCCGTATTTTGCATCTCAAACCCGTGGTAAATACGGAAAATCTGTAGCAGTCAACACCTCTGCATCAGCGGGGCTGTCGGACATAATTTTGAAAGGGACCCATCCAAGGACCATCCCTGCCAGGTTTGGTGTAATTTGGTTCAGCGGTTTCAGAGAAAAAGATTTAAATGTGATCTTTTAACAAAATATGCCTAATTTGTATAATCGGTATAAATTGGCTGAAAGAAAAATTTCACAGAAAAACCCGGAATATATGTTAAACTACTCATTTCCATGTAGTGTAGATCAAATTTAAGCTCATTTTGATTTATAATAAAGCATCAATGGACAATTGAAGAAATGTCTATTTTTAGTAACAGCAGCCATCTTGAATGGAGGGCGGGGCTGTCAGACACAATTTTGAAAGGGACCCACCCCAGGACCAACCCTGCTAGGTTTGGTTTAATTTGGTTCAGGGGTTTCAGAGGAGAAGATTTAAATGTGAAAGTTTACGACGTACGACGTACGACGACGGATGCCAAGTGATGGCAAAAGCTCACATGGCCTTTGGCCAGGTGAGATAGAAAGGTAATATTTACATAACAATGCTATAATTTTTCTTAAAGGGATTTTCCTAAGAAATTCATTTAAAAAAACACCATCAAAATCAGATAAAAATTAAACTCTCCATGTACAAATAACAGAAACATCAATTTTTGCACCTTAGTGTCTCTTGCTTGGAAACAGGTAGGGTTAAACACAACGGGTGTCACTAGTGGGGCAGGAACTGCTTATCGGGGCTCTAACTAATTTCAAATTAGAGGGAGAAGTGACTTCTCTTTCAGAGAGCTCTCAAGGAGAAGTGGGAGACAACAGAGAGAAGTGGAGAGGCTTCTGGGAGAAGTTAATTGCGATTAATTGAAACATTGTTTTGCAACCCCTCTGAAATTACCCTGCCCAAAGTTAGTTAATAGTTGAAAAGCTGTCTGAACTGATTTGTTCTGGATTTTTTAATTCATAATTACCTGAAGGACATCTATTCAATGTCAAATTTTTATTTCTGTCTACTTTTGACTATTGGAAACTTGCATACCAATGATTTTTTATATGTAACCTCCCTCTCCCCACCCTCCTTTTAAAATATTACTGTGCTGTGATCCAATACCACACAAATTGTAATAACTCATATTTGTGTAACCCTCAGCAGAACAACGATGTCTCTGCCAATTTGCTCAATGGTCGTACTATATAACAAGCTAGGAAATGAAAATATAGCACAAACATAAATTGACACTGTCAGTCAAAAACAGACGAAATTATAGGCTGTAATTATTATTTGCCAGATCTCAAATCAGATTGCAACGATGGAGTAATTAAAGCTACTGTAGTTCAGTCTATTTTTTAATTGCATTAATGTTTACATATGTCTGTACATAAACAAACAGTTCGATAGATCGTAATAACCCGGTCTCAAGTATAAAATACCAATGCAGCCTGATAAAAATCTGAAGCGTCCCCGTGCATTTTAATGAATTTTTAATGGCCAACCTTCATATATATGAAAATATTAGATATGAGAACTATGATTTTATGTCACAAAAATGAGAAAAAGTAAATCAAAAGTTTTGTTGAAAGTAGATTTGGACAAAAAGTTTGGTCAACATTTCTTATAGCACAGTACAGTATTGCGTTCCCTTTCAAATTAATGGCACCATTGTTATTTTAAGTTGGGCATATATAAACAATAAACATAAGCTCTAATGAACGAAATTAAATAGATTTCAATAAACACAATATCGACATTTTTCATAAATGACAAGTGGAGAAAATACGTGGACGGCGACATAGGGCGACTCTTCAAAATTACATGGCGACTTGAACTGTGCTTTAGAGTTTAGACCAACGAGAAAGCGAAGTCGACCTTCACAAGGCGACTTCTTTGCCCAAATCGCCCTCAAACGTGAGTCAGGCTGCATACCCTTCCAGAGCACCTGAGTTCACCCCCGGATTTTAGTGGAGTTCATTTTACTCAATCTTTAGTTTTATGTGTATGTTTTGTAGATCATTGTTTGTCCTTTTGTACTTTTTCTTTTGGCCATTGTGTTGTCTGTTCTTCTTCAATATACAGATTCTGATTACACCTATGGTATCTTCAAACTCTTCTTATAATACCCAAAATCAATACCAACCTTAGCTTTATTCGGTGCCATGGATCATAGTGTCAAAAAATTCATAAGGTTTCATCAACTAGAAACCATGCCGTCGACAGCACCATTACATATAAAAACTGGCTTAGACAAAACAAATATAATAACCTACCTGTTCTAGGGAACAACGAATTCCACTGAGGCTGTGTGATACGTTTCTTCGTCTTAAGGTCTGAAAGACAACCCAATTCACTCTTCAATGTTCTCTGCAGACAACTGGGATGAAATTCTTTGTCAAACTGTACTCGTACAGCCCGTGGGGAAACTCGTAACACTACCATAGCTATCTTTATGTAGTTTGATTCATGTCTGGATGTTGTTGTGTCAGCCATTCTGCAAGAACAAAACAAAACATATGGTTTGTTAACCCAAACCTTCCCTCTTAGTGATACGATGTAGTCATGTTGACCCAAACCTTCCTCTCTTAGTGATATGATGTAGTCATGTTGACCCAAACCTTCCCTCTTAGTGATATGATGTAGTCATGTTGACCAAAACATTCCCCTCTTAGTGATATGATGTAGTCATGTTGACCCAAACCTTCCCTCTAGTGATATGATGTAGTCATGTTGACCCAAACCTTCCCTCTTAGTGATATGATATAGTCATGTTGACCAAAACCTTCCCTCTTAGTGATATGATGTAGTCATGTTGACCCAAAACCTTCCCTCTTAGTGATATGATGTAATCATGTTGACCCAAAACCTTCCCTCTTAGTGATATGATGTAGTCATGTTGACCCAAACCTTCTCTCTTAGTGATATAATATAGCCATGTTGACCCAAACCTTCCCTCTTAGTGATATGATGCAGTCATGCTAACAAAAGATCACATGTTCATCCCTATTCAACTTTTCATACTTTTCCAGTGGCAGTAAATTGTCGTTATCAAGGTTGGCCCACCTCGTCCTGAATATAGCTGAAATACTGCTCGCTGGATGTTAAGCAATACAGAGTATCTTTAAATTAATATATTATTCCAGAAGTTTCTATCATGATCTCATTGATAGAGGGTTGCTGCTACAAGGAAGCTACTGAACCAAGAGTTCCTATTGATAGAGGGTTGCTGCTACAAGGAAGCTACTGAACCAAGAGTTCCTATTGATAGAGGGTTGCTGCTACAAGGAAGCTACTGAACCAAGAGTTCCTATTGATAGNGGGTTGCTGCTACATATCTGCCTGTGAAATAGATAATTAACTCTGACATGGCGGTATCACATGTTTTTGGAAATCGTTGTTATTCAAAATATCCTTGAAAGCCGTATCTTACAAACGCACATATGAAACAGAATTCACAGTTTGCTTCGCCCCTTTCAATACTTATCCCAAAGTAATTGGTAACAACATACTATCTAACTAATGATACGCTGCAGAACTCGCTGGTCCGAAGTTGTAAAGGGGCAAAAGACAATGATAAAAGGGAAGTAATTCAAATTTATCTAATGTCTGACTTCCGGTAGACAAATTTCAAGGGTTTCTCCAGGTTTTTACCGTTTTCTCCATTTTTGAGGCCATTACCCTGCCGGGAGAAAGTGAAATAAAATTCCCGAGTTTTTCTCATTTTCCCAGATGTGTGGGAACCCTCAATTTTGGAATTAGGGCCACTTATAGAAATAAAATAACATTTTTGCTGAAAAGTAAAAAAATTGAAAATTTCAAAAAGTTGGGCTACTTTTAGTTAAACTAGAGGCTCCCAGGAGCCCGCTATCGCTCATCTGGTTTTCAATTTGACATCTAAAGTTGATAGAAAATGGGGGTGTTACACATAATTTTGAAACTCAAATTTCTGAGCAAAAGATTTTGATATGATTTTTATCTCATAATATTCCTAAACGGAATAAACTGGCTGAAAAAATCTCACAGAAAAACCCCAAATATGTGTTAATCTACTCATTGTCATATAGCTGCAGTTACAATTTGAGCTCATTTTGATTTATAATAAAGCAGCAATGGACAATTGAAGAAATTTCTATTTTTAGTAACAGCAGCCATCTTGAATGGAGGGCAGGGCTGTTGGACACAATTTTGAAAGGGACCCTTCCAAGGACCATCCCTACCAGGTTTGGTTTAATATGGTTCAGCGGTTTCAGAGGAAAAGATTTAAATGTGATCTTTCATCAAAATATGCCTAATTTGCATAATCGGTATAAATCGACTGAAACAAAAATTTCACAGAAAAACCCAGAATATATGTTAAACTACTCATTGCCATGCAGCTGCAGATCAAATTTAAGCTCATTTTGATTAATAATAAAGCAGCAATGGATAATTAAAGAATTTCTATTTTTAGTAACAGCAGCCATCTTGAATGGAGGGCGGGGCTGTCGGACATAATTTTGAAAGGGACCCATCCAAGGACCATCCCTGCCAGGTTTGGTGTAATTTGGTTCAGCGATTTCAGAGAAAAAGATTTAAATGTGACCTTTTAACAAAATATGCCTAATTTGTATAATCGGTATAAATTGGCTGAAAGAAAAATTTCACAGAAAAACCCGGAATATATGTTAAACTACTCATTTCCATGTAGCTGTAGATCAAATTTAAGCTCATTTTGATTTATAATAAAGCAGCAATGGACAATTGAAGAAATGTCTATTTTTAGTAACAGCAGCCATCTTGAATGGAGGGCGGGGCTGTCGGACACAATTTTGAAAGGGACCCACCCAAGGACCATCCCTGCTAGGTTTGGTTTAATTTGGTTCAGGGGTTTCAGAGGAGAAGATTTAAATGTGAAAGTTTACGACGTACGACGACGGATGCCAAGTGATGGCAAAAGCTCACATGGCCTTTGGCCAGGTGAGATAAAAAGGTAATATTTATATAATAATGCTATAATTTTTCTGAAAGGGATTTTCCTAAGAAATTCATTTAAAAAAACACCATCAAAATCAGATAAAAATTAAACTCTCCATGTACAAATAACAGAAACATCAATTTTTGCACCTTAGTGTCTCTTGCTTTGAAACAGGTAGGGTTAACACAACGGGTGTCACTAGTGGAGCAGGAACTGCTTACCAGGGCTCTAACTACTTTCAAATTAGAGGGAGAAGTGACTTCTCTTTCAGAGAGCTTTCAAGGAGAAGTGAGAGACAACAGAGAGAAGTGGAGAGGCTTCTGGGAGAAGTTAATTGCGATTAATTGAAACATTGTTTCGCAACCCCTCTGAAATTACCCTGCCCAAAGTTAGTTAATAGTTGAAAAGCTGTCTGAACTGATTTGTTCTGGATTTTTTAATTCATAATTACCTGAAGGACATCTATTCAATGTCAAATTTTTATTTCTGTCTACTTTTGACTATTGGAAACTTGCATACCAATGATTTTTTATATGTAACCTCCCTCTCCCCACCCTCCTTTTAAAATATTACTGTGCTGTGATCCAATACCACACAAATTGTAATAACTCATATTTGTGTAACCCTCAGCAGAACAACGATGTCTCTGCCAATTTGCTCAATGGTCGTACTATATAACAAGCTAGGAAATGAAAATATAGCACAAACATAAATTGACACTGTCAGTCAAAAACAGACGAAATTATAGGCTGTAATTATTATTTGCCAGATCTCAAATCAGATTGCAACGATGGAGTAATTAAAGCTACTGTAGTTCA
>MJUT01063537.1:105983-119777 GCA_002080005.1 Gigantidas platifrons
GGTTAATATATACTAGTGTCAACAGGAGAGGTTAATATATACTAGTGTTAACAGGAGTGGTTAATATATACTAGTGCCAACAGAAGTGGTAAATATATACTAGTGTCAACAGGAGAGGTTAATATATACTAGTGTCAACAGGAGAGGTTAATATATATATACTAGTGTCAACAGGAGAGGTTAATATATATATACTAGTGTCAACAGGAGAGGTTTATATATATATACTAGTGTCAACTGTCAGTAATTCTTCAGCTATATCATGTCTCTCCAACCTATTGGGGAAGCAAAAACTTGAGTTTGTTTGTTTTATTGTGTTGAACGCCACTTTCAACAATATTTCAGCTATATCATGGCGACCAGTTTCAGTTTTAGTGGTGGAAGAAGGCAGAGTACCCGGAGAGATGGGCAAGCAACTGGTAAACTTTATTACTTGCGGCTGCTAGTCGAGTGCACCCTTTTTTGTAATTTACAAAGCCAGGCGCAAACCCATGCCGTATTGGTAATAGGCTTGTATGAGTTGTTGAGTAATCAAACTACCTAACTCACTGAGCCACCCGGGTCTTCAAAAACTTGTGTATGTGTCTTGAAACCTCAACACTTAGAAATAAAAACAAGACAATGCCGGAACGACAGCATGTCCTGTCCCAAAACATTTTAAACTGAACAGTTTTGATAGTGTCTATTAGTAAACAGTTTATCAACACTATAAGAAATGACTATCCAGCCCCAAAACTATACCGTAATTACCCTAATTTGTCAACAAATAATCTACTGTGTCCAAAGGACACTATACCAGGGCTCTACAATTCATATCAACTCCCACTAACCCCTGGCTAGTAAGGAAACATTTTTTACAAAAACAAAAGTATGTATTTGCCAGATTAATAAAGATACAAATTCGTGCTATATAACTGCCTTTTAATTAACAGTTAATTAACTCTATAAGAAACTATTATCCATTCCCAAACCTATACCATAATTACCCTAATTTGTCAACAAAAGTATGCTACTTGCCAGATTAATAAAGATACAAATTTGTACTATATAACTTCAATATGTATTTATTTGTACATAATTATGAATCCCCCGAATGAGACAGAACATGTTTAGTTGAGGAATGGGTTTTTGCTGAAACCATATATTGAAACATTTTTCATGTTTCAGACTTTTTTATTAAGAAAAACAAGACTTTCACATTTAAACTTTTTTTTACAGTACCAAATTCAGTTTTGCCAGCAATATCAGACCCTGCCTTTCCTCTTACATCACACTACATAATTAACATTGTTACTGGAATCATAAATGAGCCACGTTGACTTGAGACTTCCAGAAATTTGCACTTTCCACCTTTAGAACCCAAAACTTCATCACTTTTTGGCTTGGTACTTCCGTGGACATTGCATTAACAGGCCAGCTTTATGATATATTAATTCAACCGGTTTATTTTTAGCAAAACATTTTGTATGCAGGTTTTTGATTTTTGCTTATCACTTGCACGTGTTAAAAGTATGTGATTTAAAACTTTTATGTCTGAGTCAATTGTGCAGTTTAAAAGACTGGTGTCATATGGTATTTTCAAATGGAAAATCAAAGTCGGATTTTAATATGAAAATTATGATCGGTGATAGAATGAAAATGTTCCGGAAATATGAATTTGCCGTCTGGCGATCAATACAGAATTTTTAAAAGTAAATGCGAGTGTTTTAGTTGCATTGTAGAGCCCTGTATTCCCTGCTTAATAATATGGTGGATTACATAAAATATAATTACATTGTATATTGAAAATGCATGAAAACGGTGAGGTCTCATAACTCTTACAAAAATTGCCATATCATAATAGCGGGAAAATATGATCAACTACACATCATGACCAATTATCCTACCAAATATGAAAGCTATCAGACTAATGACCTCAGAGGAGTTGCCTTCACAAAAATAAATAACTATACTGAAATTGCATGAAAACTTGAAAAGTTCCATAACTCCTACAAAAATTGTTGAATCAAAATGGCGGGATTATAGGATCAACCAATCATCCTACCAAATATGAACGGACAAACCACAAAACTATATGCCCGTTACTATCGTGGCATTAAAAACATTGGTTTTTTCCAATAGGTCGCGTTAGGACATGCAAATAATTGATTAATTATCGACTTAGGATGCAACAATGGATTATATCTATGTTAAATAAATCTTTAAAATTTAGTTATACTGGTAATGAAGTCATATGATGATAAATATGTCTTGTTTTTTCAAGTCATACTTTTATCTTCAAGAGGGGAGGTTTGGACCAAGCAATAAAAGTCAGTGGTCATGTATATGCATGTAGGGGTATCGATTGTGCCTCTTTCTATGATTTTCGATTGAATTTTTAATCAGTATTTACACCTGATGAAGCACATGTTAATCAGTATTTACACCTGATGAAACACATGTTAATAAGTATTCACCCCTAATGAAACATGTTAATCAGTATTTACCCCTGATGAAACACATGTTAACCAGTTTTTACCCCTAATAAAACATAAATTGAAAGAAAGTAACGAAAAGCATCATGATATCACATGTTTATTCTCTTGAATAAAAAAATACTAGTCTCTCTGTTTGGAGCTCCTCCAGTTCATTCTCCTCATTCTCATCACTCCCTTCCCCTTCTTCTTCACTCAGCCTCTTGTCATATATTCTTGTCACTATACATACATGTGTGTCATTACACTTAAGCGTTGGTCGTACTTGACTCTAGAGTCATGTCCGGTCCTTTTCCCAGATTTCTAGTAATTTTCTATCCCTTATCTCCTCGTACCCTCTTTTGCTTTGTTTTTCTTATGTTTTTCCGCTCACTTTCATTTCTGTGACCTACCGGGTAGGGCCCCATCAAAATATTGAAATAAACAAGCATTCTGAGAGTACTGCATGGCAATACATAGTTCCCTACCGACTGAGTAATACGAGAATAGAATGCTTAACTTCCTTCCAAATTTGGTATAAACTAAATATGAATACCCCTAAGTCCAAATATATCCTGGTGCACTTACACTAAAAACTAAACTAAAAACTGTGTCTTTGAGACACGAGATGCACTGATCCTTATTCAAACTGACCTAAATGCAAAACTTAACCAGTCGTTCATGCATAAATTGTAGGTCAAATTGACCTAATTAACAGTGAACCCTGTAGTACTATCTAAGATCTATCTACTGGCCAGGTATCATTGCTGTACCATGTCTAGTTGTTGAGAAAAAAATCTAAACGCAATAGCAAAAGTCGTTGAAAGCCTTTAAAATCATCGTACTGGAAGAAAATTTGAACTTGACCTGTAACCTATCATGGTAAAACTATATACCAAATATCATATCAATATCTGCAAGCAGGACCAAAAAAAAGTGCGGAAAACTAATTATTTGTGTGAATTTTCTAAGTCCAAGGGCCATAACTCAGCAAATCAAAGTGCTGAAAGCACTGATGGAAGTTGTTGCTTTCTGTGTTTTTTTTTATTGTGTGTAACAATATTTCATTTGTTTTACAATAACTGTTAAAGGGGCATTATCTGCCAAATCGTAAATTTTTGTTACTCATAAAAATTATCAGATATGATTGATGCTTTAATAAAACGTGTTTCTGTAACATATAAATGTTATGAAATGTATGCTTATCCGGGAAATAATGTGCAACTGGTCGTGTTTTGAGATCAATCAAGAAATGGACACCATCTTATTAATTATTGACATTGTTTACGGAGTTTGTCGAATCGTCATTAAATCAGTACAACAATGCACTTATTTCTTGTGAATCTGCTTTTAGTCGGTGTTACCGGTAATTACGAACAAAGAACCATGCAAGTTGGCAGTTAATAAGCGATAAAATACAAATTATTCGTTTTTACCTCTCACTAGTAAGGTCAATTGCATACGGAAAAAGTGAGGTAAAATTATTTGCTTGCAAACAAATAAGCAATCGATGGTAATTTTCGTTCTCAAAAGGCGGAAAGTGGTTCGATAAGCTGTTTAATGTGAAATATTTACCTTTATTTCATCATTTTAAAGCTATTTACCAATTTCCAAAGCATATAATTTTTTTTGGGTCAAAATCATAACTAATGCTCCTTTAAGCATTTGAAGCAACTATAACAGTTATTGAAGAATCACTCCAAACAAGATGATGTTTTATGTTCAATAATATTAGTATTTGAATTTTTTCGCAGATCACATAAATAAATCCCAACCATAATCCTGTACCAGGCTTCATTGTATTGAATTTGGAAAAATGTTTGTCAAACATTATCATTTGGTAACAATTTTTATTATTATTTGATATTATTTAAACATCCTTATTGGTCAAGAAATAGTCACATGGTCTTCCTTAAAAACATGTAATGACTTGAAAAATCATGTATTGACTTGGAAAAACATGCATTGACTTCGGAAAAAAAAAAAATTATTTCCGCCATTGACGGAATTAGTTGAGTACTACCCAATTGCACTTTCTCCAAAATTTCATGAAATTTCAAAATTTTCAAAAAATTTCAACAAACACTCCAAAATTTCAAAATAATTTCAAAATGATAAAATTTTCAAAAAGTTAAAAAAAAAAATCAAATTTCCCATAAAATTTCAAAATTTTAATATATTTTAATAATATTGAAAAATGATAAAACAAATACATTTGTATAGCCTACTTTCTTCCAGTGTTACAAAAGATAAAGCAATTGTAGCCCTTTAATATCGGTCAATACATGGATTTATCGACCCGTTAAAGGTATATTTGACCTCAGACTTCGTCCTCGGTCAATATATGTTTAAATGGTCGATAAATCCATGCATTGACCACACCAAAAGGCTATAATTGTATAGTATACAGATGACAACAACAGCAAAACATACGACAGCATCATACAATAAAATAACTGCAAAATGTTTGCAGTTGAATAATAACTAGAGACTTAGTGGGCTGAGACTGCATCGCTCACCTGGTATCGGATCTGGCTTGGGTTATCAGGATTCAGCCAATCAGAAACAAGATTTTCCTGTGGCAGCCGTGTTTTTTATCCGACTGCATTGAAATGTGAAAGGTTTATAGGGTTCCATCGTTAGATGATTTATATCAAATTTCAGATCATTTAGCCAAGTGGTTTAAGAGGAAAAGATATTTTAGGATGCATTCTAAATAAGTTGGGTTGTTGTGGCCATCTTGAATTTTAAATTGTCACAAAAATTACTTAATAAGGGACCATCCGAGTATCATCCAAACAACAGAAATACAGAACATTTTAACTGGTAAACAGTTCTTTTGTAGTTTATGGTCTTCAGAACACATCTGCTCCTAGTAACCTTGTGAATTTATGAGTTGCACCAATAACACATACTTTGTTCATATATATGTCAAATCTGGTTCAATTTGGACAAAATTATGAAAGAAAATCCAAATATGAAAATGATGATTGACAACGGATGGAGGCAAAGTAACGTCATAAGTTCACTTGTACATTATTAGGGGCAGGTATGGTAATAACAGTTTGCTAGCTAGACTTGTAACATTTTAACTGGCAAACAGTTCTTTTGTAGATTATGGTCATCAGAACGCATTATCTGCTTCTGGCAGCCATGTTGAACATACGAGTTGCGCCAACAACACGTACATCATAAGTTACCATCAGGAACATATATGTCGAGTTTGGTTCAATTTGGCTCAAAATTATGAGAGAAAATTCAAATATGAAAATGTTGATTGACGACGGATGGAGGCAAAGTAATGTCATCACTGGCCCAAATTGAAAACTGGTAGCCCAAATATTTCAATAACATTTTTTTTGGTGTTGTTGACTAATTCAACTAAAGCAGTTTGTTATGTTTTATTCTTCAATTATTCCCTCCCTACACATAACCCTATAAACCCTTCCCTCATCCCCATAATCTTCATCATCGTCATCACTATCAGTATCATAATCTGCCCCATATATTGGTCTACTTGGTGAAATTTGTCTTCAATACTTGGCATTTCCTCCATAGCTAAATTGTGCTCATTCATTTCCTTGACTTGTCCTCCACTTGCTTGGATGCTATAACAGGGTTTCAGCTGAATTGTATTATACTACGGTCAAATGACCTAACTCATATAAATTCATCAGGCCTTTCGTCCTGAAAGGCACTTATTCAATTAGTCAATTGTGTCCTAATTTTTCTAAAACTTATAAAGTCATTTAATGCATACTTATTTATAATATTTGGAATTGAAAGCCAGATAGATTTTCAGAGGTCACCATCTATTTCCAAAAAAAAATTAAACTTCAGTGAAAATAAATAGAAATTAAAATCAAATTCCCCAATGAAGAATGAGTCAAAGACTTAAGAGAAGGCTTCCCTAAATAGGTTACAAAAAATCTGCTTTGAAGTAAACATTTTGTAGATTTTTTTTAACATAAATAAAGCAAAGTATTTTATTTAAATTCAGAGAAATAAAAACAAATAGTGGATCTTTTCAACCATTTGTCTTAATCAGGAAAAAGCTTGTAATATTTGTCCATTTCAAAGGTTTCAATATTTCCCAAAAACCTTAATCAACATGTTTAAATTTGGTGCCAAATTGATATCCGATAATCTTTGCGTGTCCGGTCCGCGGCAATTTTTATTCTTATATTTCATTGATATTTTCGTTTTTGTCAATGTCCTTGAACTTCATCAAACCATGGAACGATAAATAATAAAAGAGTTTTGATCTGGCGTTTCACTTTAGTTTTAATCAAAATAAATTATGGACAAATTGGAGATCAAACAGGGCTCTTTTATACAACAAACCCAGTATTTTACACCGGAAAGTCGATCCGGTGGAAGATAAACTAATATTTGGTTACGTAACCATAAAATGAAAGTAGAATCGTATATTTACACGCAGTGAGATCTTTTTAGCAAATAAATGTCGTTTCCCCGTTTATCTAAAGATTGAAATTAATTATTTAGTACAAATATTTGTTCCAAACTATAAAAATAGTGATGATAAGCATGAACAGCTATTGTGCTAGATGGATTATATTGTCAATTTACACCTTGTTTCCTTTCTGAATACGCCTTTGATTTTGCTATTTGTCTATTGAATTGGGTGACAACATAGGAAGTATGTTGCATGGCAACAACTTCCAAAAATCAACGGACCAGAACAAAATTCGAACTTAAACGGTACCTCATCTAGATATAGCCACATACTAAATATGAAGTCAATATATAAAAGGACGTAAAAAAAAAGTCCAGAAAACTTAAAATTTGAACAAAAAATACAAGTGCAAGGGCCATAACTCAGCCAAAAATCATTCGACCAGAACGAAATTCGAACTTAAATGGTAACTCATCTAGATATAGCCATATACTAAATATGAAGTCAATATATCAAAGGACGTAAAAAAAAAGTCTGTAAAACTTAAAATTTGAACAAAAAATACAAGTGCAAGGGCCATAACTCAGCCAAAAATCATTCGACCTGAACAAAATTTGAACTTGATCTGTAACTTATCATGGTAAAGCAATATACCAAATATCAAATCAATATCTGCAAGTACCACAAAAAAAAGTGTGGAAAACTAATTATTTGCGTGAATTTTCTAAGTCCAAGGGCCATAACTCAGCAAAAAATCAACAGACCAAAACAAAATTTGAACTTGATCTGTAACTTGTCATGGTTAAGGTATATACCAAATATCAAATCAATATCTGCAAGCACGACGAAAAAAAGTGCGGAAAACTGATCTGCCGGATTGACGGACAGAGGGAGAGACGGACGGAGTGCAAACCTAAAGTCCCCTTCGACTTCGTCAGTAGGGGACTAATTACCCCGAGGTTTTTATTTTTTCATACAAGAAGTTAAACAATATGTAGTGTATGTAGTAAAAACGAAATATATGTTAAACTACTCCTTGCCATGCAGTTGCAGTTACAATTTGAGCTCATTTTGACTTATACTAAAGCAGCAATGGACAATTGAAGAAATTGCTATTTTCAGTAACAGCAGCCATCTTGAATGGAGGGCAGGGCTGTCAGAAACAATTTTGAAAGGGACCCACCAAGGGACCATCCCTGCCAGATTTGGTTTAATTTGGTTCAGCGGATTCAAAGGAGAAGATTTAAATGTGATCTGTTATCAAAATATGCCTTATTTGCATAATCGATATAAATCGGCTGACAGAAAAATTTCACAGAAAAACCCGGAATACATGTTAAACTACTCCTTGCCATGTAGCTGCAGTTAAAATTTGAGCTCATTTTGACTTATACTAAAGCAGCTATGGACAATTGAAGAAATTTCTATTTTTAGTAACATCAGCCATCTTGAATGGACGGCGGGGCTGTAGGACACTATTTTGAAAGGGACCCACCCAGGTACCATACCTGCCAGGTTTGGTTTAATTTGGTTTAGCGGTTTCAGAGAAGAAGATTTAAATGTGATCTTTTATCAAAATATGCCTAATTTGCATAATCAGTATAAATCGGACGAAAGAAAAATTTCACAGAAAAACCCGAAATAATGTTAAACTACTCCTTGCCATGTAGCTGGCAGTTAAAATTTGAGCTTATTTTGACTTATACTAAAGCAGCAATGGACAATTAAAATTTCTTTCCCCCTTTTTTCTATTTTCAGCTTGGTGGCCATCTTGGTTGGAAGTCGGGATCACCGGACACACTTTTGGAAGGGGGCCATCCAAGGACCATTCCACCAAAGTTTGGTTCAAATTGGCCCAGTGGCTTCGGAGGAATTGATTAAAATGTGAAAAGTTAACGGACGGACGGACGACAGACGACGGACACTCAGTGGTGACAATAGCTCACATGACCCTTTGGGTCAGCTGAGCTAAAAACTGCACAAAATATTGTGTAATCATATATTCATGATGATCATACTTATATTACTGAAGATTACACTAGTCTGTGTTTGAACATAACTTGTAATCGGTAATTTTTTTTAAATGAGGTCAGTTTAATGTGTTCCGTTCCGAGTTTACACAAGGATAAACAGATTTCGGGACGAAAATATTATAAACATACTGCCTTTAATTGAGGGTGTTATGGTAGATTACCACACTCAGAAAACCAATATCACCCGAGACGAAGTCGAGGGTGATATTGGTTTTCTGAGTGTGGTAATCTACCATAACACCCGAAACTAAAGGCAGCATGTTTTATATTATACTGAATGCTCTGGTATTACAGTGTCAATGGTGTGTGTTGTTTTAATACTGATTTTAGGTAATTGTCTAAGAACTAAATTACAATATCTAATTTAATAAACTTTTAATTAACAAGGAAACAAAAACAACTGTAACAATGGTGTAATGTTCTCAAATGTTCATTAAAAATAGTTCAGAGTTGGACAAACTTTCCAACTTGATCGTCACATTGTCATTTAACAAAAAGTTACAAAATATCCTTACAGCCCGGTCCATTTGTCTCTTCGTTTCCTTACTGTCCTTGTTTGTCAACAAATCCTGAATATTATCTTCGGTTATATCGGCAAAAGCCATGTTAATGTGGTCTGAATGTCCAAGAGCGTACTGTCGTCTGTTTGTTTATTTATTTGTAAAACTAAATTAAAAACTTTGACGGAATGGACTGTTTCCGGTCCGGAGGGTGGTATTGCAATAACACCCGTTGCCAACACAGAATACCACCCGTTGTTAGAAGGAGGCGGAGCTACAGGATTTGGTATTGATACGAAGGTGGAGCTTCGTAAAATTAGTGAAAAATACCATTTTCTAATCGACCAATGACATTGTATCAATAGTCTAGAAATTTGCATAAAGTATAATATATCTATTTACCGCATGCGCAAACTGCTATTTACGATTCTGAGGTAAAGTTATCTTTAAAACGGAATATTCCGTCAACAACCTTGGTCGTGGCTGAAAGGATTTGTTCGATATGAATGCGATAATTCAGCAATATTTACCTGATGTTAATCAGTATTTACCCCTGATGAAGCACATGTTAATCAGTATTTACCCCTGATGAAGCACATGTTAATCAGTATTTACCCCTGATGAAGCACATGTTGATCAGTATCTACCACTGATGAAACACAGGTTAATCAGTATTTACCCCTGATGAAATACATGACGTTAATCAGTATTTACCTCTGATGTTCTTAGGAACTGGATTACTTTGTTCTTTTTCTAACTCTATCATTTTCTTGTTAGTTTCTGCTAACTCTTTACTTTGTTCTGCTAACTCTTTACTTTGCTCTGCTAACTCTTTACTTTGTTCTGCTAACTCTTTACTTTGTTCTACTAGCTCTTCTTCAACTAATGCTAATCTTTTTTCAGCTTTTATACTTTTAAGGCCATCGTCTCTTTGTTCTGCATCCAAATCTCTTCCATACCAATCATCACATTCTTCTTTCAAAGAATTTCCACCAAGCCGTAAAATAGCCTTAAATAAATTATTTAAAAATATTATTTATCATAAAATGATGAATCTAATGATATGACATTCATAAAATATTGCTTTCATCTAATCTGATAAAGGGCTACATCGGGAGCACTATAATACAATAAAGGACTACATAAGGAGCAGTATCATACGATAAAGGTCTACATCGGGAGCAGTATGATACAATAAAGGGCTACATCAGGAGCAGTATGATATGATAAAGGTCTACATCGGGAGCAGTATGATACAATAAAGGGCTACATCAGGAGCAGTATGATATGATAAAAGTCTACATCGGGAGCAGTATGATACAATAAAGGGCTACATCAGGAGCAGTATGATATGATAAAGGTCTACATCGGGAGCAGTATGATACAATAAAGGGCTACATCGTGTGCAGTATAATACAATAAACTTTATTGGACTACATCAGGAGCAGTATGATACGATAAAGGTCTACATCCGGAGCAGTATGATACAATAAAGGTCTACATCAGGAGCAGTATGATATGATAAAGGTCTACATCAGGAGCGGTATGATATGATAAAGGTCTACATCGGGAGCAGTATGATATGATAAAGGTCTACATCGGGAGCAGTATGATACAATAAAGGTCTACATCGGGAGCAGTATGATATGATAAAGGTCTACATCAGGAGCAGTATGATACAATAAAGGTCTACATCGGGAGCAGTATGATATGATTAAGGGCTACATCGGGACAGTATGATAACACCTCACTAAGTCACCATGACAAAATAAAGGACTACATCTGGAGCAGTATGATATGATAAAGGGCTACATCGGGACAGTATGATATGACCTCGCCAAGTCACCATGATACAATAAAGGTCTACATCAGGAGCAGTATGATACGATAAAGGGTAACATCAGGAGCAGTATGATACGATAAAGGGCTACATCGAGAGCAGTATGATATGATAAAGGGCTACATCAGGAGCAGTATGATACAATTAATGTCTACATCGAAAGCAGTATGATACGATAAAGGGTTACATCAGGAGCAGTATGCTACAATAAATGGCTACATCGAGAGCAGTATGATATAATAAAGGGTTACATCAGGAGCAGTATGATACGTTAAAGGGCTACATCGGGACAGTATGATACAACTTCACCAAGTCACCATGATACAATAAAGGTCTACATCAGGAGCAGTATGATACAATAAAGGGCTACATCGGGACAGTATGATAAGACCTCACTAAGTCATCATGACAAAATAAAGGACTACATCTGGAACAGTATGATATGATAAAGGGCTACATCGGGAACAGTATGATACAATAAAGGGCATATCGGGAGCAGTATGATACAATATAGGGCTACATCCAGAGCAGTATGATACGATAAAGGGCTATATCGGGACAGTTAGATGTGACCTCGCCAAGTCACCATGATACAATAAAGGTCTACATCAGGAGCAGTATGATACGATAAAGGGTTACATCGAGAGCAGTATGATATAATAAAGGGTTACATCAGGAGCAGTATGATACGTTAAAGGGCTACATCGGGACTGTATGATGCGATAAAGGGTTACATCAAGAGCAGTATGATATGATAAAGGGTTACATCAGGAGCAGTATGATACAATAAAGGTCTACATCGAGAGCAGTATGATACGATAAAGGGTTACATCAGGAGCAGTATGATACGATAAAGGGCTACATCGAGAGCAGCATGATATGATAAAGGGTTACATCAGGAGCAGTATGATACAATAAAGGGCTACATCGGGACAGTATGATACGACCTCACCAAGTCACCATGATACAATAAAGAGCAACATCGGGAGCAGTATGATATGACTAGAGGCTCCTAGGAGCCTGTAATCGCTCACCTGACACAAAGTTGGCCCAGCAGTTTTAGAGGAGATAATTTTTAAGTGAATTTTTGCGAATCTTCTATTTTTAGCAATGACCGCCATCTTCTTTGGTGGGCAGGGTTGTCGGATATAATTCTGAAAGAGGACCATCTAAAGACCATTCCATCATAGTTTGGGCCCAAATGGCCCAGCAGTTTCAAAGGAGATAATTTTTAAGTGATTTTCTGCTGATTTTTCTATTTTTAGTAACGGTGGCCATCTTGGTTGGCGGCAGAGGTCATTGGACACAATTCTGAAAGATGATCACCTAATGACCATTCCATCATAGTTTGGGCCCAATTGGCCCAGTAGTTTCAAAGGTGATAATTTTTAAGTGATTTTTTGCAAAATTTTCTATTTTTATTAACGGCGGCTATCTTGGTTGGCGGGCGGGGTCGTCGGACACAATTCTCAAAGAGGACCATCTGAAGACCATTCAACCATAGTTTGGGCACAATTGGCCTAGCAGTTTCAGAGGAAATAATTTTTAGGTGATTTTTTGCTGTATTTTCTATTTTTAGTAACAGTGATCATCTTGGTTGGCAGCCGCGGTCGTCGGACACACTCTGAAAGATGACCACCTAAATACCATTCCACCATAGTTTGGGCCCAATTGGCCCAGTAGTTTCAGAGGAGATAATTTTTAAATGATTTTTTGCCAAATTTTCTATTTTTAGTAACGCCGGCTATCTTGGCTTGCGGCCGGGGTCGTCGTACACAATTCTCAAAGAGGACCATCTGAAGACCATTCCACTATAGTTTGGGCCCAATTGGCCCAGCAGTTTCAGAGAAGATCAATTTTAAGTGTTTTTTTGCCGAATTTTCTATTTTTAGTAATGGCAGCTTCTTGGTTGGCGGGGTGCAGGGGATTGTTGGACACAATTCTGAAAGGGGACCACTCAAGGACTATTCCACCAAAGTTTGGTTCAAATTGGCCCAGTGGTTTTAGAGGAGTTGATTAAAATGCAAAAAGCTAACGACAGACGACGGACGGCCAGTGGTAGCAATAGCTCACATGACCCTTTGGGTCAGATGAGCAAACTAGAGGCTCATAGGAGCCTGTAATCGCTCACCTGGCTCAAAGTTGGCCCAGCAGTTTCAGAGGAGATAATTTTTAAGTGATTTTTTGCTAAATTTTCTATTTTTAGTAGCGGTGGCCATCTTGGTTGGCGGCTGGGGTCGTCGGACACAATTCTGAAAGAGGACCATCTGAAGACCATTCCACCATAGTTTGGGCCCAATTGGCCCAGCAGTTTCAGAGAAGATAATTTTTAAGTGATTTTTTGCCGAATTTTCTATTTTTAGTAATGGCAGCCAGGGTCGTCGGACATAATTCTGAAAGGGGACCACCTAAAGACCATTCCACCATAGTTGGGCCCAATTGGCACAACAGTTTCAGTGGAGATAATTTTTAAGTGATTTTTTGCCAAATTTTCTATTTTTAGTAATGGCGGCTATCTTGGTTGGCGGCCGGGGTCGTCGGACACAATTCT
>MJUT01063537.1:217145-227607 GCA_002080005.1 Gigantidas platifrons
GTTAATATATACTAGTGTCAACAGGAGTAGTTAATATATACTAGTGTCAACAGGAGTGGTTAATATATACTAGTGTCAACAGGAGTGGTTAATATATACTAGTGTCAACAGGAGTGGTTAATATATACTAGTGTCAACAGGAGTGGTTAATATATACTAGTGTCAACAGGAGTGGTTAATATATACCAGTGTCAACAAGAGTGGATAATATATACTAGTGTCAACAGGAGTAGTTAATATATACTAGTGTCAACAGGAGTGGTTAATATATACTAGTGTCAACAGGAGTGGATAATATATACTAGTGTCAACAGGAGTAGCTAATATATACTAGTGTCAACAGGAGAGGTTAATATATAATGTCAACAGCAGTGGTTAATATATACTAGTGTCAACAGGAGTGGTTAATATATACTAGTGTCAACAGGAGTGGTTAATATATACTAGTGTCAACAGGAGAGGTTAATATATATATATACTAGTGTCAACTGTCAGTAATTGTTCAGCTATATCATGTCTCTCCAACCTATTGGGGAAGCAAAAACTTGAGTTTGTTTGTTTTATTGTGCTGAATGCCACTTTCAACAATATTTCAGCTATATCATTGCGACCAGTTTCAGTTTTAGTGGTGGAAGAAGGCAGAGTACCCGGAGAGATGGGTAAGCAACTGGTAAACTTTATTACTTGCGGCTGCTAGTCGAGTGCACCCTTTTTTGTAATTTACAAAGCCAGGCGGAAACCCACGCCGTATTGGTAATAGGCTTGTATGAGTTGTTGAGTAATCAAACTACCTAACTCATTGAGCCATCCGCGTCTTCAAAAACTTGTGAATGTGTCTTGAAACCTCAACACTTAGAAATAAAAACAAGACAATGCCGGAACGATAGCATGTCCTGTCCCAAAACATTTTAAACTGAACAGTTTTGATAGTGTCTATTAGTTAACAGTTTATTAACACTATAAGAAATGATTATTCAGCCCCAAAACTATACCATAATTACCCTAATTTGTCAACAAATAATCTATTGTGTCCAAAGAACACTATACCAGGGCTCTACAAAAGTATGTATTTGCCAGATTAATAAAGATACAAATTCATACTATATAACTTCAATATGTATTTATTTGTACAAAATTATGAATCCCCCGAATGAGACAGAACATGCTTAGTTGATCATGAGGAATGGGCATTTGCTGAAACCATATTGAAACATTTTTCATGTTTCAGATTTTTTTTTAAAGAAAAACAAGACTTTCACATTTAAACTTTTTGTTTACAGTAACAAATTCGATTTTGACAGCAATATCAGACCCTGCCTTTCTTCTTACATCACACTACATAATTAACGTTGTTACTGGAATCATAAATGAGCCACGTTGACTTGAGACTTCCAGAAATTTGCGCTTTCCACCTTTAGAACCCAAAACTTCATCACTTTTTGGCTTGGTACTTCCGTGGACATTGCATTAACAGGCCAGCTTTATGATATATTAATTCAACCGGTTTATTTTTAGCGAAACATTTTGTATGCAGGTTTTTGATTTTTGCTTATCACTTGCACGTGTTAAAAGTATGTGATTTAAAACTTTTATGTCTGAGTCAATTGTGCGGTTTAAAAGACCGGTGTCATATTAACCTGAATAATCCAGTCGCTATATTACGCTCCCGCTGGTCGCTACATTAACGCCTGAATGCATTCATTGATAAAATCCGTCAAACCGGAAATAGTAAATCGCTATGACTTATGGGAATTACGACAAAAAAATTGTTAGTTTCGCGTATCATCATGACATATTTGTTAATTAAATCTATGTGATCATTATGAATAAAACCTTGTATAACTTGTATGTAAAGACTACCAAAGAAGACCAGCAAAATCAAAGCTGTATGCAAAACACATAGTCCTATCACATAGTACCTCGTGTGGCGATATTTACTATTTCTTTTATTATCTGATATTTATTTTTTTACATTTTTCATATTTACTATTTATTGTTTTCTAATTGCTGCCCATTCGGCATGAAATAAAAAAAAATTGAAAATCCCATATGCCAACGTAAAAATATGAACATGGAATGTGAAAATGTGAAGTCATACGTTATAAGACTAGCGATATACATATCCGGATAAATACAACCAAACATGAAATGATACATTAAAATAAGGATTTCTATACTATATTTAAATCCTTGCTTAAATGAATAATTACTATTTTTCAAATATTAATATTTATTTCAAAGTTGGACAGTAAATAAAAGCTTGAATTGAATTCACTCTTATAATGATTTTTTAATTTAATTTAAAATAAAGATAAAAAAAAATGTATTTTATGATGATTGCTGAATTTTTTTGTCATATCAGCTGTCGGGTGGTAATATACACGATGCATCCAATATACAGGAAGAGCTCCTACTGTGAAACTATCTATTTTGAGAAGCCATTCAATGAAAATAACAATCTGACCATATTGTTACATAATAAGGATAAGAATTATTAGATAAGAAATTAAAATTTATAAAAGGCAAGTATTTTTTTTAGTGAAAGTTAATTAACATGTTGAGTCACATTTCATTTATTTATCCTAACTTCGGTCAGTTATCAATTAAAAAGACAAAAAAATATATATTTTTCAAATCTGGCTAATAAGTTTAATAACCTTAATAACGATGTAATTGGTATTTCTTAATAAATTGTATTAAAAATCATTTTAATTTATGAATTAATCAGTTATACTTTCTGTTTACATATTTATTTTCAATAACATTTCTTTATTATTTCATCCCATTTTCCGTAATTTAACTTGTGCATATCCATATTTATACAATCTTATGTTAACAGCAAGTTACACGTGTCGACCCTATATATATATATACTATTATTATCCACAATAAATTCAGGAAAAAGAGATGAAATAATAAAGAAATTTTATTGAAAATAAATAAGTACTCAGAAAGGGATGCCTTTGCTAACAATAATTTTAAAAAATCACTTTTTGTCCCGTGTACATGAACATGACAAAAACTTCAAAAAATTATTACACAGTGTTTTATTTTTTTTATTTTTATTTTTAATTTGTGAATCTATGACAATTTAAATCATAAATATGTGAATCGCACCATCTTCGTCCATCTTTGTTTTGAAATTTAGCTGCTAATGTACCGAATATGCCTATTGCGCATACTCATAAAAATACTACATTGCGATTGGTTCCCTGTGACAGGGAACAGCTGACGCATTTTTATCATTGGCTGCCTTCAAGCCCTCAGAAGGCGGAGAGAATCGGAGACGGAAAGGGCTTGAATTATTCGAGTTAGTGTCATATGGTATTTTCAAATGGAAAATCAAAGTCAGATTTTAATATGAAAATTATGATCGGTGATAGAATGAAAATGTTCCGGAAATATGAATTCGCCGTCTGGCGATCAATACAGAATTTTTAAAAGTAAATGCGAGTGTTTTAGTCGCATTGTAGAGCCCTGTATTCCCTGCTTAATAATATGGTAGACTACATAAAATATAATTACATTGTGTATTGAAAATGCATGAAAACGGTGAGGTCTCATAACTCTTACAAAAATTGCCATATCATAATAGCGGGAAAATATGATCAACTACACATCATGACCAATTATCCTACCAAATATGAAAGCTATCAGACTAACGACCTCAGAGGAGTTGCCTTCACAAAAATAAATAACTATACTGAAATTGCATGAAAACTTGAAAAGTTCCATAACTTCTACAAAAATCGTTGAATCAAAATGGCGGGATTATAGGATCAACCAATCATGATGACCAATCATCCTACCAAATATGAAAGGTATCAGACTAACGAACGGACAAACCACAAAACCATATGCCCGTTACTATCGTGGCATTAAAAACATTGGTTTTTTCCAATAGGTCGCGTTAGGACATGCAAATAATTGATTAATTATCGACTTAGGATGCAACAATGGATTATTTCTATGTTAAATAAATCTTTAAAATTTAGTTATACTGCTAATGAAGTCGTATGATGATAAATATGTCTTGTTTATTTTAGTCATACTTTTATCTTCAAGAGGGGAGGTTTGGACCAAGCAATACAAGTCAGTGGTCATGTATATGCATGTAGGGGTATCGATTGTGCCTCTTTCTATGATTTTCGATTGAATTTTTAATCAGTATTTACCCCTGATGAAGCACATGTTAATCAGTATTTACCCCTGATGAAACACATGTTAATCAGTTTTTACCCCTAATGAAACATGTTAATCAGTATTTACCCCTGATGAAACACATGTTAACCAGTTTTTACCCCTAATAAAACATAAATTGAAAGAAAGTAACGAAAAGCATCATGATATCACATGTTTATTCTCTTGAATAAAAAAATACTAGTCTCTCTGTTTGGAGCTCCTCCAGTTCGTTCTCCTCATTCTCATCACTCCCTTCCCCTTCATCTTCACTCAGCCTCTTGTCATATATTCTTGTCACTATACATACATGTGTGTCATTACACTGAAGCGTTGGTCGTACTTGACTCTAGAGTCATGTCCGGTCCTTTTCCCAGATTTCGAGTAATTTTCTATCCCTTATCTCCTCGTACCCTCTTTTGTTTTGTTTTTCCGCTCACTTTCATTTCTGTGACCTACCGGGTAGGGCCCCATCAAAATATTGAAATAAACAAGCATTCTGAGAGTATTGCATGGCAATACATAGTCCCCTACCGACTGAGTAATACGAGAATAGAATGCTTAACTTCCTTCCAAATTTGGTATAAACTAAATATAAATACCCCTATGTCCAAATATATCCTGGTGCACTTACACTAAAAACTGTGTCTTTGAGACACGAGATGCGCTGATCCTTATTCAAACTGACCTAAATGCAAAACGTAACCAGAGTCGTTCATGCATAAAAAGTAGGTCAAATTGACCTAATTAATAGTGAACCCTGTAGTACTATCTAAGATCTATCTACTGGCCAGGTATCATTGCTGTACCATGTCTAGTTGTTGAGAAAAAGATCTAAATGCAATAGCAAAAGTCGTTGAAAGCCTTTAAAATCATCGTACTGGAAGAAAATTCGAACTTGACCTGTAACCTATCATGGTAAAACTATATACCAAATATCATATCAATATCTGCAAGCAGGACCAAAATAAGTGCGGAAAACTAATTATTTGCATGAATTTTCTAAGTCCAAGGGCCATAACTCAGCAAAAATTCAACGGACCAGAACAAAATTCGAACTTAAATGGTAACTCATCTACATATAGCCACATACTAAATATGAAGTCAATATATAAAAGGACGTAAAAAAAAAGTTCGGAAAACTTAAAATTTGAACAAAAAATACAAGTGCAAGGGCCATAACTCAGCCAAAAATTATTCGACCGGAACGAAATTTGAACTAGATCTGTAACTCGTCTAGATATAGCCACATACTAAATATGAAGTCAATATATCAAAGGACGTCAAAAAAAAGTCAGAAAAACTTAAAATTTGAACAAAAAATACAAGTGCAAGGGCCATAACTCAGCCAAAAATCATTCGACCGGAACAAAATTTGAACTTAATCTGTAACTTGTCATGGTTAAGCTATATACCAAATATCAAATCAATATCTGCAAGCACGACGAAAACAAGTGTGGAAAACTGATCTGCCGGACTGACGAACAGAGGGACAGACGGAGAGACGGAGAGACGGACGGAGTGCAAACCTAAAGTCCCCTTCGACTTCGTCGGTAGGGGACTAATTAGCCCTAGGTTTTTATTTTTTCATACCAGAAGTTAAACAATATGTAGTATACGGATCGGGACTGGAGAGTTAAGCAACAAGACAGTACACCCCAAAATGACTCGACACTGGGTTTTAAATGGATAAAAAACTAGCTAGAGGCTCAGGTGAGCCTGTATCGCTCACCTCACATAAATAAGACCTCTTAAGAATGTCTGCATGCCGAATACATCTAAGTTACTATTCAAATCCTATAGGGTTCTATGTTAAAACTATGTCTGCTCATGGCAGCCATCTTGGATGGAGGTCATGGTCACCGAACATAATTTTGAAAGTATACTACCCAAGAACCATCCATGCCATGTTTGCTTTAAATTGGCTGACTGGTTTCAGAGGAGAAGACTTTTAAACAATTTCCCATAGGGTCCTATGTTAAAACTATGTCCGCTGACGGCGTCCATTTTGGACCGAGATCGGGGTCACTGAACACACTTTTGGAAGTTGACCACCTAAGGACCATCGATGACATGTTTGCTACATTTGTATATTGGCTTACTGGTTTCAGAGGAGAAGATTTTTATTTGATTTTTGGCTGAATTTTCTATTCTTAGTAAAGGTGGACATCTTGGTTGGTGGTCGGGGTCATCGGACACAATTCTGAAAGGGGACCACCAAAGTTTGGTTCAAATTGGCCCAGTGGCTTCAAAGGAGTTGATTAAAATGTGAAAAGTTAACAGACGGACGGGCGGACGACTGACGACACACGCTCAGTGGTGACAATAGCTCACATGACCCTTTGGATCAGGTGAGCTAAAAACGAAATATATGTTAAACTACTCCTTGCCATGTAGTTGCAGTTAAAATTTGAGCTCATTTTGACTTATACTAAAGCAGCAATGGACAATTGAAGAAATTTCTATTTTCAGTAACAGCAGCCATCTTGAATGGTTTTAATTTGGTTTATCGGTTTCAGAGGAGAAGATTTAAATGTGAACTTTTATCAAAATATGCCTAATTTGCATAATCAGTATAAATCGGATGAAAGAAAAATTTCACAGAAAAACATGGAATATATGTTAAACTACTCCTTGCCATGTAGCTGGCAGTTAAAATTTGAGCTCATTTTGACTTATACTAATGCAGCAATGGAGAATTAAAATTTCATCCCCCCTTTTTCTATTTTCAGCTTGGCGGCCATCTTGTTTGGAAGTCGGGATAACCGGACACAAGTTTGGAAGGGGGCCATCCAAGGACCATTCCACCAAAGTTTGGTTCAAATTGACCCAGTGGCTTCAGAGGAATTGATTAAAATGTGAAAAGTTAACGGACGGACGGACGACAGACGACGGACGCTCAGTGGTGACAATAGCTCACATGACCCTTTGGGTCAGCTGAGCTAAAAATTGCACAAAATATTGTGTAATCATATATTCATGATGATCATACTTATATTACTGAAGATTACACTAGTCTGTGTTTGAACATAACTTGTAATCGGTAATTTTTAAAAAATGAGGTCAGCTTTAATTTGTTCCGGTCCGAGTTTACACAAGGATGAAAAGATTTCAGGACGAAAACATATCTATTTACCGCATGCGCAAACTGCTATTTACGATTCTGAGGTAAAGTTATCTTTAAAACGGAATATTCCGTCAACAACCTTGGTCGTGGCTGAAAGGATTTGTTTGATATGAATGTGATAATTCAGCAATATTTACCTGATGTTAATCAGTATTTACCCCTGATGAAGCACATGTTAATCAGTATTTACCCCTGATGAAGCACATGTTGATCAGTATTTACCACTGATGAAACACGTTAATCAGTATTTACCCCTGATGAAATACATGACGTTAATCAGTATTTACCTCTGATGTTCTTAGGAACTGGATTACTTTGTTCTTGTTCTAACTCCATCAATTTCTTGTTCGTTTCTACTAACTCTTTACTTTGCTCTGCTAACTCTTTACTTTGTTCTGCTAGCTCTTCTTCAACCAATGCTAATCTTTTTTCATCTTTTATACATTTAAGGCCATCGTCTCTTTGTTCTGCATCCAAATTTCTTCCATACCAATCATCACATTCTTCTTTCAAAGAATTTCCACCAAGCCGTAAAATAGCCTTAAATAAATTATTTAAAAATATTATTTATCGTAAAATGATGAATCTAATGATATGACATTCATAAAATTTTACTTTCATCTAATCTGATAAAGGGCTACATTGGGAGCACTATAATACAATAAAGGACTACATCAGGAGCAGTATCATACAATAAAGGTCTACATCAGGAGCAGTATGATATGATAAAGGTCTACATTGGGAGCAGTATGATATGATAAAGGACTACATCGGGAGCAGTATGATATGAAAAAGGTCTACATCGGGAACAGTATGATACAATAAAGGTCTACATCAGGAGCAGTATGATATGATAAAGGACTACATCAGGACAGTATGATATGACCTTGCCAAGTCACCATGATACAATAAAGGTCTACATCGAGAGCAGTATGATACGATAAAGGTTTTACATCAGGAGCAGTATGATACAATAAAGGTCTACATCGAGAGCAGTATGATATGATAAAGGGTTACATCAGGAGCAGTATGATACGATAAAGGGCTAAATCGAGAGCGGTATGATATGATAAAGGGCTACATCGAGACAGTATGATACGACCTCATCAAGTCACCATCATACAATAAAGAGCAACATCGGGAGCAATATGATATGACTAGAGGCTCCTAGGAGCCTGTAATCGCTCACCTGACTCAAAGTTGGCCCAGCAGTTTTAGAGGAGATAATTTTTAAGTGAATTTTTGCGAATCTTCTGTTTTTAACAATGGCCACCATCTTCTTTGGCGGGCGGGGTTGTCGGATATAATTCTGAAAGGGGACCATCTAAAGAACATTCCACCATAGTTTGGGCCGAATTGGCAGTTTCAAAGGAGATAATTTTTAAGTGATTTTCTGCTAAATTTTCTATTCTTAGTAACGGTGGCCATCTTGGTTGGCGGCCGGGGTTGTTGGACAGAATTCTGAAAGGGGATCACCTGAAGACCATTCCACCATAGTTTGGGCCCATTTGGCCCATCAGTTTCAGAGGAGATAATTTTTTGGTGATTTTTTGCCAAATTTTCTATTTTTAGTAACGGTGATCATCTTGGTTGGCAGCCACGGTCGTCGGACATAATTCTGAAAGATGACCACCTAAAGATCATTCCACCATAGTTTATGCCCAATTGGCCCAGTAGTTTCAGAGGAGATAATTTTTAAGTGATTGTTTGCCAAATTTTCGATTTTTAGTAACGCCGGCTATCTTGGTTGGCGGCCGGGGTCGTCGGACACAATTCTCAAAGAGGACTATCTGAAGACCATTCCACCATAGTTCGTGCACACTTGGCGCAGTAGTTTCAGAAAAGCTAATTTTTAGGTGATTTTTTGCTGTATTTTCTATTTTTAGTAATGGTGATCATCTTGGTTGGCAGCCGCGGTCGTCGGACACAACTCTGAGAGATGACCACCTAAAGACCGTTCCACCATAGTTTGGGCCCAATTGGCCCAGTAGTTTCAGAGGAGATAATTTTTAAGTGATTGCTTGCCAAATTTTCTATTTTTAGTAACGCCGGCTATCTTGGTTGGCGGCCGGGGTCGTCGGACATAATTCTCAAAGAGGACTATCTGAAGACCATTCCACCATAGTTTGAGCATACTTGGCCCAGCAGTTTCAGAAAAGATAATTTTTAAATGATTTTTTGCCAAATTTTTTATTTTTAGTAATGGCAGACATCTTGGTTGGCGACCGGGGTCGTCGGACAGAATTCTGAAAGTGGATCACTTAAAGACGATTCCACCATAGTTGGGCCCAATTGACACAACAGTTTCAGAGGAGATAATTTTTAAGTGATTTTTTGCCAAATTTTCTATTTTTAATAACGGTGGCCATCTTGGTTGGCGGCCGGGGTCGTCGGAAGTGGTTTCTAAGTTTCAGCATAGAATGGACAATCGGAGCGAATGAACGGAAATAGCCTATTAATTAGAATAAAAAATAACTATCCAGTTTAAAAATAACCAAAAAAAATAGGAATCCGTACAGCTTCTTTACATGAAACGATTAATTTATTTAAAAAATTGACAATTGCTAGACCTTCTTGTTTCGCCCCTAAGTTTACGTCACACAAGTATATTGTTACGTCACGTCATTCTCACTGTCAGAGTAAACAATCATTGCCCTGCGTTTCTTTGGTGGCGATTTACAGTTGGTTGCCGAATACATTGTTTATGCATTGAACGCTGCAGTTCCCAGCAATGTGAAAAGAATGTCTTGGAAATTGTGCAAAGCCAAAGGATTGTTTTGAAGTCATGACAGGTTTATTCGCTTGTTTTCAGGCAAGGACTGAAGGAGACGATGTTTTGATATCCGTACATACATGTATGGATATATTTTTAAAATTGTAATTGATTTTTTTTCTATTCATTTTGATTTTTTATAAGTGGGTATTTTAAATAAATATTTAAAATTAGTAAGATAAATCTCGAGTACGTTGAGATTTTCCTAACGGAGATTCCGCAATGTTTACACAAAGACGTCACTGGGGTTTCCCCACAATCCTAACCTATGACGTAACGAAAGTTAGTTCCGACTAAAGTACATCTTGTATCACATATAGGCTATTTTCTATCACATAGGTTGTATCTATTAGCAAAATAGATGTATTTCTATAGAATACATA
>MJUT01063546.1:150674-160954 GCA_002080005.1 Gigantidas platifrons
CATTCTATCAACATGTATTACTTGAGGTTTGGCGTTTCTACCACAATTGACAAGATATGTCCAATCTGAGTTCTTCTTTAAGACTAAAAATGGACCTCTCCAATAACTTGTAAATTTTGGTCTACGTCCGGGTTTTCGAATAGGGAAATATACAAGAACTTTATCACCCTTGCTAAATTGTTCCCAGCTAAGTTTTTGATCATGGTATTTCTTTTGTCGAAGTATTTCCCCTTCGACATGCTCTTGAACGATGCGATGGGCTTCTTCTATTCTATCCTGAAGTT
This sequence comes from Gigantidas platifrons, assembly GCA_002080005.1. Taxonomy (NCBI): domain Eukaryota; kingdom Metazoa; phylum Mollusca; class Bivalvia; order Mytilida; family Modiolidae; genus Gigantidas; species Gigantidas platifrons. The sequence continues at coordinate 150,959 of MJUT01063546.1, forward strand.
CCCAAGCCCAGGAATGCCGTGGTACCAATTTCGATGATACTGGCGGTTCACATATTAGATCAAGAGGTGTAGTAACCTCTCTCCCTAGCATCAAACGGTTTGGCGTACACCCCGTCGTCTCATGTTCTGCTGATCTGTATGCCATCATAGCATATGGTAATAAAATGTCCCAATTGTTATGATGTTCGTTTACATAGGACGACAACATTGTTACCAGGGTTTTATTAAAACGCTCGACCATGCCATCCGATTTCGGGTGATAGGGAGTAGTCTTTGTCTTGTTGATTTGAAGTAGCTGACACATTTCTGTGAACAACTCGCTTTCAAATTGACTGCCTTGATCGGAGTGAATAGTGGTCAGGACTCCAAAACGTGTTACAACCTCTCTGACAATGATATCAGCAACCGTAGATGCCTCCATGTTGGGCATTGCATGAGCTTCTGTCCATTTTGTGAAGTAGTCGCTAATGACTAAAATATACTTGTGGCCATCATTCGTTTTAGGCAATTCGCCAAGGATATCAACGACTATTCTTTCCATTGGATATCCAGACATCTGCGTCTTCATCTGTGCTCTTTTCCTTTTCAAAGGTCCCTTTCGTTTGCTACAGGCTTCACAGCCGGTCACATACACTTTAACATCCCTGCGTATACCAGGCCAATAATACTTCCGTTTGATCCTAGCTAAGGTTTATCTTACCCCTAAATGAGCGGAAGTCTTTTCATCATGACTCTGTTGAAGTACCTGTCGTCTTTCACAAAATGGTATAACCACACATAAAGACCTGTCTTTCTTTGATTCTCTATAAAGTATACCGTCCTTAAATCTGAGATCATTCCACTGGGACTACAAACATTTAACTACAAAACTGTATTTCCCAATTTCACAAAACGATGGCCGTTTGTTTTTCTCTAACCATTTCTTAACTACGTTCAAGTCACGATCTTTCTCTTGTACTGCTGAATTGAGAATACTGTTTCATTATTCACTGATTCTGAGTTTAATTGTGTTCACATGAGCTAAGTCCATCCAATCCGAACGAAACCCACATTGCTTACAAGGAATACGACTCAGTGCGTCAGCATTTTGGTGTTGAGAACCTGTCTGGCAGGACGATGTTTAATTGTCATATTGTACGAGCTTAATACTTCTAGCCAGCGCGCAAGTTGACCTTCTGCATTTTTAAAGTTCATTAACCATCGCAAGGAGCTGTGGTCAGTTCGAACTGTAAACGTTTTTCCATAGAGGAAATGGCGGAAGTGCTTTACAAAATGCACAACTGCTAATAGCTCTTTGCGGGTGACACAGTATTTGCATTCTGTCTTGGTTAGTGTCCTGCTTCTATATGCAATAACTACCTCAGCACCATTTATTTCTTGGGATAAAACAGTGCCAATTGCATCTTTGCTGGCATCAGTATCAAGGATAAAAGGTTTTGTAAAGTCTGGGTGTCCTAAAATAGGTGCACTAATCAACCGTTCTTTAAGATTTTCGAGCGCATTCTGACAATTGTCGTCCCAGAGGTATTTTCTCCCTTTCTCTGTTAGGTTATGTAAACACTTGGCTATTGCAGAGAAATTCTTAATGTAGCGCCTGTAATATCCACAAAGCCCCAAAAACGAACGCAGCTCAGAAACGTTCGTGGGCACCGGCCAATCTTTCACATTTTGGATTTTACTAGGGTCTGTTGCTACCCCATCCGATGATATAACATGGCCTAAAAATGTCACCTGTTTTGAAAATAAGGAGCATTTCTTTGGTTTGAGCTTTAGTCCTGCTGCTTTTAACCTGTCAAATACTTGACGTAAATTCGTAACCATTTCCTCAAAAGACTTTCCAACAACTATCACGTCATCTAAATATACCAAACATATCTGCCATTGTAGGCCCAAAAGTACCGTCTCCATTAGTCTTTCGAACGTGGCCGGGGCACAGGCCAGTCCGAACGGCATAACACGAAACTGAAAGAGTCCTTGACGAGTAGCGAATGCGGTCTTCGGGCGATCTTCGCTTTCCATTTCTACCTGCCAATATCCTGAGAAGAGGTCTAAGGTTGAGAACCACTTGTTACCCGACAATTGCTCAAGGGAATCATCGATGCGGGGTAATGGATAGGCATCCTTAGTCGTAAGGTCATTTAAGCGACGATAATCTACGCAAAAACGTGTACTGCCATCTTTCTTTTCCACAAGCACGATTCCAGACGACCAAGGTCCATCTGCTGGTTCTATGACTTTCTTTTGTAACATCTCATCAATATGTTTGTCCACTTCATCACGCATTGATATCGGAGTACGACGCGGCGGCTGCTTTACCGGCATATTAGAGCCGGTATTAATCTTGTGTCGTACAATGTTGGTCCGCCCTAAGTCTTGGTCAGATGTGGCGAATAGGTCTTTATGCTCATTTATCAAGGACCGGACAGTTTCAGTCTTATCTTTGGGTAAGTGTTTGCTTGATCGTTCCATCAAGGTCATGAAATGTCTGTCCTTTTCCATTTACTATCGTTTCATTTAGGACGCATTCCACAGGACCAAGTTGTTGCTACTGTTGTACCAGACCTAACGATTTGCACGGCGTCTGTTACGTTCATTAACCTGACAGGAACGCACTCCTTGGGCTCCCCAAGGACCTTTGCTACCAGCGCACAATCTCGTTTTAAAAACTTTTCACAAGGTTCTAGCATAACCCATTTATTCTCTTTTCGTAATTGAGGTGTGTCCTGGACATATCCTTTAACAATCATCTCTGTTCCTGGTTGTATACTTATATTTTCTTTGACTGTAACTCGAAAATAGCCAATGCGGCCCTCAAAGTACAACGGAATTTCTTGATTTGCGTATCTCATCACATTTCTTTCTAAGTCTATCAGGCATCTCTGACTTTGTATAAAGTCTAAACCTAAAATTCCATCTATGGGCAAATCAGCAATAACGGTTTCGACCGTACATTGTTGAGTGCCAACTGTCAGGTTGAAGAAGGCTTGGCCCATACTAGTAAGATCCGTTCCGTTGGCAGAAACGACAGTCTGTCTTAATGGTCCTACTTCCGGTCTTTTTGACTTGTCTAGTGCGTAAAATATCTTATTTGATACCAAGCTAACTGTCGTTCCAGTATCAACTAGAAATTTCGTTTGTAGATCATTTATTTTCAGGTCTATGTACATTCCTGCTTCCTTATTAGAAGTATTAACCCCCAAGTATGCACGTTGATGGTTACGCCTAGGTTTCCTTTTGGTGCGCAGGTGTCTAGCTGCGGATTTTACTGGCGTTTTCTCTGTTTGTGGTCGCTTTCGCTGTTGTTCTTTACATTCATTTTTCCAGTGACCTTTTTGCCCACATTTGAAACACTCAGTATCCTTTTTGAGGTCACTAATTCTGGCGTTGCGTTGGGTACCAACTTGATTTCTATTAACCTTTTCTAAGTCTTTCTGCAAATCGTCAAGCTTCTTATTAAACGCCTGCATCATCTCTAACAATTTATCCTCCTTGTTAACCTGGGATCTTTTCGTTTCATCTGTGCCAGTTGCGCCCCTGAGATGTGCACGTCCAAATTCATTCTTCTTTTCAGCCTTGAAAAGTGCGTCAAGTTCTACCGCTAGACATATAGCTTGGTTTAAATAAGCAGGACAGGACTGCTTAATTCTTATCCTCATTTCCGAATTTACCAGTGCGTCAAGAAAATGTTCGGTAGAAAGCATTTCTCTTCAGCTGGGGCCTTAGGATACGCTTTATTCACCAAACGCCGAATAGCTTAACCCAGCTCTGGTAAAGTCTCGCTAGCCTTTTGTCGTCTTTCTTTTAGTTGCACTCTGTAAAGATCCATCTGATCGTTCTTCTAATGCTTCTACTAAGCTAGTATAGTGTATCTGGCGGTCTGATGGTAAGTCTCCCAGTACGCATTGCGCCTGGCCACACAACGCAGCTGCCAAATATAACCCTTTCTCTTCCTTATCCCAGTCATTTATGGCAGCACATGCGTCAAAATGAGACTTGTAATCACGCCATTCGCCTGTGCCGTCATAATTAGCCAGCTTTATACTTCGGTTGTAACTTTTTATTTTCTTGATGTCCTGCTTGACATCATCAGAGAATGTTACTTTAGTAGTCTGCAGCATACTACTGGATTGCGAAATTGGAGACATCATTATCATCTCCCATTTCGGCAAATAACGCTGCCGTGTTCATTTTCGTAGTCTTTGGGCTTGCGCCTCCGTGCGGCGTTGTTTGTTGCCTGGTTTCGTCTTCTACTATCCCCTCAGTTCTACTTTGTGCTGTTTGCTGAGACGTTTGGCTTCTTGTAGTTACGATCCCAGAATCACTGCGTTCCATCTCGCTGTCAACAGGCTTTGGGGTTGACTGTTTAAACTGTACTGTACTCTGGCTATCCTGTAGTAATTGAAGTCTTTGTCCAATATCTTCTTGCAAATAACTGATTTGCGCTTCAAGATTTTCAATGTCCTCCATCGTGATTTGCGTCTGTTGAATCCCACCGCTGCCACCAAAAATTATGTAACGTGCAGGGGGTTGCACGTCACTGGCGTAATCCGGTTCGTACCAGAGTTACTTCTCTGGATTCAAGTGACACTCTGTATATCGTGTATTTAGCTATGGACGATGTTGTGTGTTTGCAGCACCTGTGCGTCGGACCTGTGCGTTTTACACACGCACCTAATATTAGTTTAACCTGTGCGTTTTCAGCACCCGTGCGTCAGACCTGTGTGTTTTACGCACGCACCAATTACTAGTTCAACCTGTGCGTTTTATCCTCGCACCTACTACCAGTTTAACCTGTGCGTTTTATCCTCTCACTTATTACCAGTTTAAGCTGTGCGTTTTCCGCACGTACCTATTACTGGTTCAGCCTGTGTGTTTTTGACGCACGCACCTATTACTAGATCAACCTGTGCGTCTGTCCTGTTCGTTTTACGCACGCCACTATAGCTAATTCAATCTGTGCGTTTTTACAGCACTTGTGCGTCAGTCCTGTGCGTTGACGCACGCCACTATAGCTAATTCAACTTGTGTGTCAGTCCTGTGCGTTTACGCACGCCACTATAGTTAATTCCACCTGTGTGATTTTCAGCACTTGTGCGTCAGTCCTATGCGTTTTGACGCACGCAACTATAGTCAATTTAACCTGTGCGTAAAGCTGCTAATCAAGTAACCAAGAGCGAATAATAGTATTGCTTAGGCTATTGACCAAACATCCCAGCAAACAATCCGACGTCGGGAAAACGTTGTCACAACGTAATATTGTTACGTCGTCACAACGTACTTTTGTAGACTCCTCAGCACGTAAATACGACCATCCACACAACGTTGTCACAACGTAATATTACGACGTTGTCATAATGTTGTGGTATGGTCATATTGCGACTAAACTCCTGTTTTATTGGCGAGGAACTCATTGTCAGATGCTTAATCCTTCAGTTAGGGAAGCAATGTACCACTTAATACCACATGTTTTCTCTCATACTAATCTAGCCAATGTCAATTTTATAAACATTGTCATCCTAGTTTACATAATGTAAAGCATATCACTGCATTATTTAGTACTGCATACCTTTATCTGTGAAATATTATTTCAATGAGTGTGTGGGCCCAGGTGGCTCAATGAGTTAGGTCGTTGGATCTAACAACTCATACAAGCCTATCACCAATACGGCGTGGGTTCGCGCCCGGCTTTGTAAATTACAAATAAGGTGCACTCGACTCGCAGCCGCAAGTTATAAAGTTTACCAGTTGCTTGCTCATGGTCGGTGGTTTTCTCCGGGTACTACGGCTTCCTCCACCACTAAAACTGGTCGCCATGATATACTAGTAACTGAAATATTGTTGAAAGTGGTGTTAAGCACCAAAAATCAAATCAAATCAATGAGTGTGCTTTTCAGAATTAAATTTTAGACAACGAAAGCCATAGGTACAATTCTAAGCATTTTAAAAGTTAGTTAACTTTATAGCACTGTGAAGATATGGTGAAAGCCTAAAAGAGTCTTAACACTGTATGGCACAACTTAGACATGAACTAAAAGAATGATAAATTAAATACAACTTTATTAATAAAGTCATTAAACAATTCATGTTTGTGACAGTAAACAATGAGAATATAAAGCAATAATTAACAAATATAAGTCAATACTTTACTGGAGTGAAATATGCAGTCTAATCCTACAATGAATGGTCAGCTTGACAGGTGATATATTTTGTTAAAGTAAAGTATCCAATGAATTCCTACAATCTGATTGGCTAATCAAGACGGGGATATCATATAATATTCCCATGATAGACTGGGGATATGAAGCGGATTGTGTGTTGCTTTCTCAAAATAGAATTAATATAAATAACTGATCTTATCTATATAGGAAGCCAACATGTATTTCGAATAATAAATCGTGAAATTAAAGAAAAATAATGTTTTGTTTTCATACAAGGCAGGCCTTCAGGTGGGTTTAGGTCCAAAAAATACATGTAGGGCTTTTAATAGGGCCAAATTTCTTGAAAAATAGGGTATAATAAAGAAAATTCAATAATTCATAGTGATATTTTTCTCTACTTTAACCCTTTTCTACTTAAAATAATATAGGTAATACATACATAATTATAAAAAAAACCGCTTACCAACAACATCATGCAATGTATACATACTTTAATATTCAAGTGCTGGATTGAATCATATTTACAGCATATGTAATTATGATACTCTTGAATGTTTTTAAAGGAGGGGAACTTAAAGTTCCTGCAGCTCAGGGAATATGAGCCCATATCCCCTGTGAAGATCCTGAATAACATACAATGTATAATATTTAGAAGTCCTCTCAATATTATATATATAACAAATGTACAAGTAAAGGGAATTAATACCCTACAATCACAGCACAGTATGGATCTGGTACAATCATATGCTAATACTACATGTATTTACACCACAAGATCATTGTTCAGTAGAAGTTGCCACAATAAGATTAAAGGTCCTAATTATCATCTGCCTGTGGGCCAGGTTCTTGGGGTCTTTCTTGAGGTCTCTAAAACATAATAAATTAAATCTTTAAAATACCTTTTTTCACTTTAAAGTATCACTTCCAAAATTAACGGCTACATTAATTTACTGAAATATCAACATTTTAATTGTCTTTATGGGTTTTCTTAACATTTCATTGCAGACTTTTTTAAATGTAACATAATTCATGATTTAAGCATCATTTTCTGTAAAAGTCTCAAATATTGAGTGGCAAAATAAATTCAGCAGGAAAAAGATTAAACAAAAACTAATGGCTAAACTGAATACATGGTAAAGGAAGATAGACTTATTATAAAATATATTACGGGCTTGTAATTTGGACCATTAAGACTAATTAGTTAGGCTAAAGATAAAATTAAAGAAACACATACATGTATGTCAGATTGGATTAATTATCATAGATAAGTTCCAAAACAATTTCGCCAAGACTGTTGAATGGGTTTATTGTTGCATGTTATATTGTACAAAGCAATGAGCATCCTAGATCCATCTTTTCCATTTAAATCAATGTGACATACATTGTGTTAAACAGTTAAGCTCCTAGTCATTAAATGATTGCCAAACCTTATTCAAGTACATGTATGTGATGAAAACGGTCAATAGAAACCATCATTCAAATGAAATGAGATTGAGAGATATATACAATGTACATATATGCCCCTGTAGTGTAAGAATGTTGGTGGCATTCTCCATTGGCATTGAAAAAGTAAGTGTATCAGTGCACAACTATCATGCATGCCCCCTTTTCTAAGACAAATAAATCTAAAAAAAAGTTCAAGTGATAAATGAGTGAAAACTCGGTCTTACGTTTTACAGTGTCATTTCTATTAATTAATAGTCGAAGTTCTTTTTTTACAGTCATATCAGTGTAAAAACCGAACCACTTGAACTACTGTACTTGCCCCCTTTTTCTATATTGACCAGTTGATGTTGATTTTGCGTCAAAAAAAGAAATGTGTACCTACCTTAAGTGTAATCTTCTGATAACTGTACTAATGATGAATAACGATATCTTCTTTCTTTGAATTTTCTTTGTCTTAGTCGAGAATTAAAAGCGGAATTTGTTCTGTTGTATCTGAACAATTTTTGAAAGATGCGGGATGCTGCGCGTGGTATCAATACGCATGCTCTGATTTTTACTTAGAGTTTGCCGATAAAATCCGAAGTGTACGAATAGAGATTATATGGCGATAATTTCAAACTTTGCATGAGAATTTAAAAAAATAATTTTTTACAACAGTTTTTGTTACTTAAGATATTTTATAGTGTAAATTATTCAAAGATTCGGTTTCTTAACAAATTAGCCTTGTAATTTCAAGAAACTTTTTCTGTTACATAAATATACCATTTACCCCTATCCACAGTCTCAGTTTAGTATTATGTAAACATTAGACGCACGACCAAAAACGAAAAAAATAAGGACGTTTATAGTACGTCGCTACAACGTAATGAAATGTTACGTTGTATGGTGGTAATATTTTTACGTTGTGTAGACGTAATACAATGTTACGTTGTATGGTGGTAATATTTTTACGTTGTGTAGACGTAATTTTGTAACGTTGTATAAACGTCGTGATATAACGTTGTGAAATTACGTGAACACAACGTTGTGACAACGTTTTTCCCCGATGTTACGTTCAGACGACGAGTCGGCGTTACGTCGTGTGTTTGCTGGGATGTTGCTCGACCGAGCAACGCAAAGTGACCAGACATGCTGTGACAAGCATTTATATACCCTATTTTGGACTATACCATTTTATACAGACGATTCCAAAAGTCTGCATCATCAAAATGATTTCATATAACCCAATGATAACCATAAAGCGTGTAAATGATCTGACTATTTCCGTGGATTATTTTATATCCCAACCCGTTTATGACTCTGTTAGTTATCGTAGTAATTATAAACAATAAAAAAATATAAACTATTTGTATGCTTAAAATGCTATATTTAACCAACCACTTGATAAATAAGAATGGTCTACTGTTTCGGAAATTATAAATTAATTATTTGCATGCCAACTGTGTATTTTAAACAATTAAAACAATGTAGATAAACAGGGTTCGTGGAAGTGGGGAAAGAAATTATACGGTCAAGTGTGTAAAGTATCACCTATATATATAGTCTTGATTTATTTTTAGAATTTGCATACGCATTTTAAATACATGTTAACTAACTTTGTCACATTTTCCTCATCTGCTAACATCTTCAAAGGGACAAGCGCACCCATTGACACAATTGGGCACCCTGTAACTAGCAGCTTAGAGAGTCGGGGAACATAGATTTACAAACAAGTTATCAAAACAAGCTGCAGACTTACACGTCCAGGCCTGGCGACCAGGAACCAGAGCTTCATATAAAAGTGCCTGGAAGCGATGGTCTGGCTGGTGTGTATCAAAACAAGTTAATCCCATTGAAAAAATAATGTATATTCTGGAAATCCAGTCAACAGATGTGGAAATGCACTGTCTCCTGGGTCTGGATATCTAGAATAATTGTAAGTGGAAAAATCATATTACAAAAATATATGAAAAAGCATGTGATAGACTAAAAATACTTTGTATGCTAAAACATCAAGTGAGTCGTAAAGTCTTAATATATATCTGTCGTTCATTCGACCTGTCCTGGAATATGCTGACACTGTTTGGGATAATTGTACTTCACATGAATCAAATTTATTAGAAAGTGTTCAAGCTGAGGCAGGTAGAATCATCACAGGATTAAGAATAAATTCCTCTAAGACTAAATTATATGAATAACTTGGGTGGGAGCCTCTATATAAAAGACGTCAGAAACAAACTTATTGTAATGTATGAAATTTTAAATGGGCATACTCCAAATTATTTATCTGATCTTGTACAACCATATACAGAAAATGTTCATAATTATAATTTGCGCCAACAAATTTCAAATGAAAACTTGTGACTTCCATATTGTAATACAATTTATTATAATAAAAGTTTGTTTTACCTAG
>MJUT01063546.1:176545-192871 GCA_002080005.1 Gigantidas platifrons
TTTTTTTTTATTGCAGACACATGTCTGTTTGTAAATAGTGCTATAAATAGAACGCAATTGTTACCCGGAAGCAGATCGATAACAATCTGGATTGTGAACTCCTGCTGATCGCGCCATTTTAAAGTTTATAACTTTTTGAGACAATCACTTTCAAAATACTTAATGGATACGATAGATTTCAATAAACATGATATCGACAATTTCATAAATGAAACGTGACAAAAAAATAGTTTGTAATATATGGCGGACATTGTGACAAATCCTGCAATGAATGACGATTACAAAATTATTATGTCCACTTTAAATATCATATTAAATATGATACATACATGTACTGTGGCATTTTGAGTACATGTCATAACTTAAAAAAAGACATTATCGTTGATTGAATTCTTTGTCCAGGTCAATCAAGCCAGGTGAGATCAAAGATTACGTAATCAAAACAAAAATTCTATAATCCGTTGATTGGCTTGTAACCGCGTGCTTGTAACATGTAATAAAATTGTCATTGTAGTGTATTTCATGGATTATTGATTTTTGTTACGGTACACAGTGATTATAGATAATTTTACCCAAGGAAATCTAGGCGCCAAAAAAATCGCCAGAAGCCGATTTCAGTCGCCAGTCAAGAAAAAAAATCGCAAATTGCGACATTGGCGACCGACAGCGCGATCCCTGAAGTGTACAAATAACCTCTTTTTTAATGAATCACTCATCAAATGCTAAAATAGTATCAATTTTGAAAAGAATACATATCAAATTAAATAAAAATCTGGGGCCGATTTGACCTGCTTCCCTGCGGGTGACCGCTACAGGCAGGGGAAGAGTTTAGATGAGATTTGACCTCCTGTGGCGAACCCATGAGATGAAACACCCTCCTAGAAGAAAAGGGGGGGAGGGTGTTGTGGGACCGGAAGTGGCGAAGATATAAAGCCAGCTTTAATCGGCTGAGCCAGGGAAGTACTTCTTTGGCTCAGAAAGTTAGAGCGTTGGCTGGAGGCCAACGTATTTGTCGAGGTATTCCCGGTAGCAGGGCTACTACAGTACAAAAAGTTAGCAGAAAGACATACTGGCAGTATAGATCTAGAAAACATCATTTGTTGTGAGGAGTCAATAGAAACTCAAACTGTCCAAAAACAGAAACAATTCTGGAATGATATTGGGAACAACAAATAAGATAGTCCGAGATTCCTCTGCCGTCCGACGGCTTATTTAGAACTTGCTGTAGCCGTGGGACGTCAGAGAGCTCTCCATAAACAAAACAGCAGATTTTCCAGCCCAACTCGGTACCGTCACATTTCCACGTTTTGTGGCTATCAGAATTTATTTTCAATCCAAAACCCTAATATAAATCGCTTCACCAATCATTTTTCTATTCATTCATAACCATTTACCGTATTTTACGGACTATAGGTCGATATTTTTTTTCCTCAACACGCTGGCTTCGACCTATCGTCCACATCGACCTATACAAGGATGAAGTTAAAAAATCTGGAATCCCTAAAAAAAAATCTCGATAAAAATGACGATTTTGTTGACAGTATACCTTTATTTTGCTGTAGGTTTTTTCCTGAATAAGAAGACTGAAATTATCGATGTTCTTGGTGTTATTTTTTTTTAATTAAAGCAATAAAAATATACTAACACTAACAGGGGGTGCAATTCTGGGAATAAAATGTTCAACATCCGAAAAAAAAAATCAATATTCAATGATCGAAAAATGAAGTGTTAACGAAAATCAGTTCAATATTGTATTGTATAATAAAAAATTATATACTATAAAAAATGTACAAATGTATGTTGTTGAAAAAAAAATCACAGGGTTTATAAAATTATTATCACAAAATATCTAAATATAGCTATAGGCCTATAGCTTTCCATCAAACACGACGGGGTACCGAACACGAGCATGCGCACGAGGTTGTAGTAAAACATGTCGGTTGCAATATTATATCTCACAATACACGTGGTGAACAAGCTTTTTATACTAAATGTACTGGAAAATAATTATCGATTTCGTTAAACTATAATGTTCTACACTTGAATTGGTCAATTAGGAACAAATAAAATAATCACCATGAGATAATCAACACAGGTGAACCTCTGTCGGCACTTAACCTGATCAGCTGATTGAAAATTTACTGGACCGAGACAATCACATAAATTGTGTGCTAATAATTGAACACAGTTTAAAGGTGTGTCAAAAAAACTGCACAAGGTGATACATTGTTTTGACAGCTTAATTATTTTATTTTATGAACATCTGTTTACCATCTATTATTGTGACACCCACAGATGGCCTGATTTGAATGTCGTCAATGTCTGGGTTTATAAACCGGACTCGTCATAAAAAAAACACAAACATAAGTTTAAAAACAAAATTTTATTTAATTTAACTTTCATAATTATTTCTTTTATGACACATAAGAATAGTATTCTTGAATTAATACTTGCATATACTTACCGAAGAACGTTATAGGACAAATGTTTACCGATGTAAAAAAAAAAAAACCCGTTCGATGTGACGATATTTACCCTAGTTGTCATCGTCATCCTCGACCTATGGAATGCTTCGACCTATCTTAGTATTCCCCAAAAAATTTATCCGAAAAGCAGCAATTCGACCTATCGTCCCCATCGACCTATAGTCCGTAAAATACGGTAATTTGAAGTGAATACTGCAATCCGATTGGCTGATCTGCCTGTGTTGCGCTCGATGGCCTGGGTTGGTATTGTGACGTCACCAACGTGTTCATCCGCTAACGACAAATTCAAATAGTCACATGAAATAATCGCAATTAAAATTGAGGAATCATTAAATTTTGTTGTAAAAATTAGATTATAAGGGGTATTTGAAGTTGTTGAACGGGTTATACTTGCATGGCCTGGTTTGGGACAGTTTACGCTTTTCAAACAAAGGCTTCGTGGTTTGTTAAGCGTAGACTGACCCAAGCCAGGTTATATCGTATGGCCTGTTCAACAATTTCAAATAGTCCTTAAATATATAATGGTTTGGGGGGATAGGGATGGTAATTACAATTACAATTGATTTTCAGGAAAAAAGTTGTTATCTGCTGAACACACAAATAGCAATAACTGTCATTTACACTTGTAATGTTTGTCTTGTTCTGTGCATGTGATGTGATGAATGTGTTGTCTAAAAAAAATGAAAAATTCCAAAAAATTAATAATAAAAAAAAAAGTTCAGTGCAGAGCAGCAAGATACATGACAAACCGTTATCACAATACCAGTAGTGTTTCAGTCATGCTTAACCATCTTCAATGGCCAACACTTGAACACCGTAGGAACTTAAACAGAATTACAATGCTTTATAAAATCACTAACAATCTTATTGCAGTGGATCCAAAACTCGACCTTACTCCTCAACCTTCTCTCAGTACAAGAAACAATAACCCATCACAATATCAAATTTTATCCACCAGGACAAACTTACATTGTATAAATACAGTTTTTTTCCACATGCAGTACAGTAGTACTCTGGAACTCACTACCTTATACAGTTGTTAATGCTGGGTCCCTGGATCAGTTTAAACAACTGATCCATGGTCAGAACATCTTATATAATTAGTTCACCTGTAAATACCTGTAAATGTGTTAAATGTTTGCACCTGTTTTTGTTAATTTTTCATTTCACTGTTATTTTCATGTAATATTTGTAGTTAATTTTCTTTAATGTCTGTTTGCGCAGTGCCGACGTGTAGTCATCAGAGTTTTGATGGATCGTCGTACTATGTACAATGTAGATGTAGATGTAACGCAGAGAAATTAAATGATACTGAGAAAGTTATCTGGCTGATGAGTAATGAAAATCAAAATGTACTGAAAGAGTAAAAATGATAAAAATATTAACAACTGAAAGAAATACTCTGCTAATGGGTTCACTGTAGCTTTACTATATGATTGACTTGATCTATTTACCTAGACCTTGAATATATTTTTTATATAATATTAATTAAAATTCATGTATTGTATATAACCAGTTCTTCAATCATGGAATTGTATGTGTGACTTGAGACTTAAATAATAAACAACTGAATAAAGGTTTTGTGTTTTTAAAAGGCCTAAGTATCACCACATCCAAAAAAAATGTTTTGAAGATAAAGGTGTCATTCATTTTATATCACCCTACATTAAAAGCACCAGTATTCGTGCAGATTATGTACGTAACATTGTGTCCATGAAGATTATTTTTCCTTGCGATCCAGTTGAGTTGATTCCTTTAGGATACACACTGCAATTGCTTAACAACAGACCTTATGAATCACAAATACTTGCCCTTATATTATGTCTTTATGTTGATATTTTTCCAACAATATTATGGGACACCGTTACTTACATAAAATTCAAAACATTTGAATGATATCATATTAATATTAGAAGACTTGGAAGAAAATGAAAATGTCAAATAAAAATGTTTCAGCACCATGTTAAATCTTTTAACTTTAAATCTAAAACATTGCACATTGCAAACAGATATAATCCTACTTAATAAATTTACAGACCGCGGAACAATATTTTTATTTTGTTCGTATCATGAGACACGGTAAACACTAAAAGATCAACGCAACTCGAAGTACAGTTTCTCACAATTAGTGTACTGAAATTTCGTTTTTTCTCTGTAATCGTTCATTAAATTGTCATATCTACTTAATAATTCTGCGAAAAGACACCCATGTTCATTAGAATTTAAGAGAAACAACCAGTAAAGCTATTACTATTACTATTACGTTCGTAACGACGTCTGCAGGCCAGAGACATGATGGTCGTTGCCATCTTATCACACACAAAAGCGACACCTATTATGCAAATTACGCTATTTTTAAATAAACACGTAGAAGGGGGATTTCCAGAATAATGCGTTTTTATCGGAACGAATTCAGTGTGTACAGATCGCATCATTTCACGTTCGTAACGAACTGGACACCAAGTTTTATCCTGACCTTAAAGCATAAAAATTTAAGAATTCGTGTCAATAACCTGCATTATGTTTATTACTTCGTTTCGAAAACATAATCTGTGATGAGACAAAACAATAATAACGCGAATAGAAAATACATTTCTCTTTCTGGTAGGATAACCGTTTAACCCTTAAAAAGGACACCATGTGATACGAACATAATTCCATTTTTTGACACCATTTTGTGACTATATCTTTAATTCTGCAATCCAATCATAGATACTGATGATTTTCCACACTAATAAACTTTAGAATTATAATAAAAAAAAATATTGTAACAAGAAGCCATAAATATAGTAAATCATTCATAACTTACCTGGAAAAAATGTCACATTTTTCAATAAAAAAAATGATGATAATTACCTGTTCAGAGACTTCAAGTTTTGCTGTAGGTGTTAGAAAACCTTGAGATTGTTTTGTGAATTGCACATGTGTATAGACATCATAAAAAACACACAAAGATTTTAATATCATACATATTTATTAATAAATTTAAAAAAAAATGACCCTGCTGTCATTTTTCACAGTACTGAAGAACTAGTTATATATAGTGCCAGGTGTGTTTCTATTCCCTGTGTGTCTCCTCCATATATTGTACATGTACATGTTGGGGATCGATCATTGATCTGTGTGCCACCTAACTAACAAATGTAACTATTGATATAAATGTCATTAATCATATAAATCATTCCAATCATTGTAACTAAATTTATTGTGATTATTCTGCTCAATCTTGGGTACTGTGATTAGCAATAAAGTCATTTGTATTTTGGTAATTCTCCATTTAGATATACGCAACCAAGATGAGCTACGACAGACGACCAACGGATACAGATCGCATGTCATCTTTGAAAGTTGATAATCTTTCATACAGAACTTCACAGGATGATCTCAGAAGAGCATTTGACAAGTATGGTGATATTGGCGACATCTACATTCCACGAGACAGATTTACAAGGAAAAGTAGAGGCTTTGCTTTTGTCAGATATTATGACAAAAGAGACGCAGAAGATGCAATGGATGCAACCGACATGCAAATGTTAGATGGGAGAGAACTTCGAGTTCAAATGGCTAGATACGCTCGTCCACCAGAGAGAAGCAGAGGCGGAAGACGAGGTGGTTTTGGCAGAGGTGGTGGTGGAAGTTATGGTGGCGGAAGAGACCGTGACTATCAGGATCGTGATAGAGATCGTAACAGGAGATCCTCACGCAGGTATAATGATAATCTTTAAAATTATTCCAAAAAGTATCAACAGATATTGAAAACATTTTCTTTCAGAGAATTATCTTAATGGTAGAGTTTTTTTTAATTGCAAACACAACCTTAAAATTTCAGTCATTGATGTTGGTCTTCCACCAGACAGAATAGCTTGTCGGTAATAAAAGAAGACAATTTATTCTTGAAATTCTTAATTTTACTCCCCAAATTATTGGTAAAGGACTAAAGCTGAATTAATGATTAAACATCAGTAGAGCCAAGAAAAAAATGCCTATATTTCTTCTAACATTCTAAAAATAAAAAAGGGGTAGATACAATATAATTAACAGTGAAACGAACAAGGAATGAAACATGATCTTGGGAAATTTGTCAGATTTTGTAATGTCATAGATTTAGGAGATGTCGACAGGCATTATGTTGTAACTAACAATGTTTCTGAACATCTATATGTGTACTTATTTAACTACTTTTTTTTTACTTTTAAGCATCTATCTCAGCTGTTTGTCCTTTGATGACCCATCAACTGCATGTGAAAAAGATATCATGTGAATCTCAATATTTTAAAGATAGAAAATTCCATTTTCATGTACATTTTTTGTATGTTAATTTATAAATTTGACTATTCATAAAAATAAAAATGATTTTGAATTAACTGTTGATTTTTTTAACCAAAGTATTCTCACTGTGTGTAGCCAACTGCTTTATAAATTTTGTATTAATGTAAGTAAATTTCTCTTTTTCTGGTCAAAATGCAGTTGGCTTTGGGATCCTGCCATTCTAGAAATTAGCCTGTATTGATGTTTTTCTGAGAAAGAAAAATTGTAATCCGTAAAATCTCTTTTATGCATACAGCGTGTTTTAAAATTTAATTTGATCAATTGTAAATTCTAAAAATAAAAGACATTTTTTATGGCTGGTTATCCTATAACTGTATGGTACAAAATGTACATCACTACTACATGTAATATATACATGTACATGTATGTACAGTTTGAAGTCAGAATTCACTGGGGTAAAGCTGATGACCATAACTGTAAATTACGGTCATCCCAAGATGGTGAACATGAAATTAGGTAAGAATCTTTTTTGTCGATTAAATTGTTGTTATAACGTATTTTAAATGACACATGCATTGGTACGATAGTATTAGTAATCTATGAACTTATCACAAGGAAATCACAAATTACGACTGAAAAATGTATATAAATGAGAAAATCCAATTTAAAAAAATCGCTAAGATGACCGTAACTGAAAACTGCAATTACGGTCATCTCAGTTTTCAGTTACGGTCATCTTAGCGATTTTTAGCTCACCTGACTCGAAGGGTCAGGTCAGCTATTGCCATCCATCACTTGGTGTCCGTCGTCTGTCCGTAAACATTTCAATCTTCTTCTAGAGAACCACTGAAGCAAATGGGACCAAACGTGGCAGGAATGTTCATTTGCATGGTCTAACCGAGTGTTGTTACTTTCGTTGCGATCGGTTTTCCAACATGGCTGCCAGGGGCTATAAAAGCCTCTGATTGGCCGAAATTTTTAATGATCTTCTTCTCCGATACTGCATGGAGGATGGAATTGAAAATTGTCATGAATGATCATTGCAAGCTGCTAACCAAGTGTTGTTACTTTTTGGACCGATTGAAAATCCAAGATGGCCGCCAGCGGGAGACATAATTTAACATAGCGACCCTATGGGAAATATGTAAAACAAACTTCTTCGCTAGAACCACTGGATGGATTGGAACCATACTTGGCAGAAATGTTCCTGACAAGGTTCTGATCAATTGTTGTTACTTTTTGTTCCGACCGCTCTCCGTTCAAGATGGCTGCTAAAAATAGAAATTTCTTCAATTGTCCATTGCTGCTTTAGTATAAACCAAAATGAGCTCAAATTTTAACTGCAGCTACATGTACATGGCAAGGAGTAGTTTAACATATACTCCGGGTTTTTCTGTGAAATATTTCTTTCAGCCGATTTATGCCGATTGTGCAAATTAGGCATATTTTGATAAAAGATCACATTTAAATCTTCTGCTTTGAAACCGCTGAACCAAATTAAAGCAAATTTGGCTGGGATGGTCCTTGGGTGATCCCCTTTCAATATGTATCCGACAGCCCCACCCTTCATTCAAAATGGCTGCTGTGACTAAAAATAGAAATTTCTTTAGTTGTCAATTTCTGCTTTATTACAAATCAAAATGAACTAAAATTTTAACTGCAGCTACGTGGCAATGAGTAGTTTAACATATATTCTGGGTTTTTCTGTGAGATTTTTTCAGCCAGTTTATTCAATTTAGGAATATTATGAGATTAAAATCACAGCAAAATCTTTTGCTCAGAAATTTGAGTTGAAATGATCTTTGGATGACCCACTTTCAAAATTATGTGTAACACCTCCCCATTTCTATCAACTTTAGATGTCAAATTGAAAACCAGGTGAGCGATTACAGGCTCCTCGGAGCCTCTAGTTTAAAATTGGATTTTCTCTTTCATATACATTTTTCAGTCTAATTTGTGATATCCTTGTGATAAGTTCATAGATTACTATTGTACCAATGCATGTGCCATTTAAAATACATTACAGAAACAATTTAATCGACAAAAAAGATTCTTACCTTATTCCACGTCCGTCAGCTTGGGATGACCGTAATTGCAGTTGCGGTCATCAGCTTTACCTCAGTGAGAATTAGAATTTTGTTAATGTTATTACATGTACATACATACACTAAACATAAAAGGTGTAAAGTTAAGACATTGTACTTGTACCAATCTATTTATAATTAGATGTTTGTTGTATCATACATTGACATCTAACAACATACCGTTTGATGTCATGTCATGTGACTTGTCATGTCATGTGACTTGTCATTCATATTTGACTGTCCAATATTGAACTGTCTTGCATATAGACAATTCAATATAGTGACCATTTGGACAACAGCTCTTGGCATGTATTTGGTTTGATACCTAAATATTTGGCCAGCTATAGGCTTATTGCTGGTTGGTCAGTTAGAAGTATGAACCCTGATGTGACCCCATACAGGTGTCATTCTGTTATTGTATTGACAAAGAACTACAAACATATAATTTAGACTAGATTGTACTTGTACAATAATTATTATATCTCTTCTTAGTCTTATTGAAATTATCATTTTCTTTTTGAACATTTAGAAATCATGTAGTTCTGTGAGCAGAAATTGTTATTGCGCTCAGTCCTATAATGCTGTATTAGTAACCTGTCCTGAATAAAGTCAGTAGGCAGTTGTGAGCAGTCCTGTAAAAGTTAGATCCTGTCCTGTTAAAAGTCTTCAGGCAGTTGTCTCCAGTTCTGTATTAGTTAGCACCTGTCCTGAATATAGTCAGCAGGCAGTTGTCTCCAGTCCTGTTAAATTTAGGACCTGCATTATTTTGTTGGGTGACAGTATTTGCTTGCATTGATCGTGAGGACTAAATGAGTCTAGCATACAGTTAATTGTCAGTTCGAACCAGGGAAAGAAAAAAAATGAGTTCAGATCACAGTTCTATATCAAATTAACATGTAAAGTATAGGTAAGTTTCATGTCTGACAAATAGAGTAAATACAATTGAAGTTATTCTTCTGACAAATAGAGTAAATACAATTGAAGTTATTCTTCTGAGAAATAGAGTAAATACAATTGAAGTTATTCTTCTGAGAAATAGAGTAAATACAATTGAAGTTATTCTTCTGAGAAATAGAGTAAATACAATTGAAGTTATTCTTCTGAGAAATAGTGATTACAATTGAAGTTATTCTTCTGAGAAATAGAGTAAATACAATTGAAGTTATTCTTCTGAGAAATAGTGATTACATTTGAATTGTTATTGAACAACCAGACCAGACATACATTTACAATTTACTTAGTTTTCCACCAGATTTAAAAAAGAATATTTCAGACTAATTCTAGTTCTTGTAAACAATACAAAAAATAAAAATGTCTATGTTCAAGCTTCATTTACATTGTACATGTTTGTATCTATTTATCTTGTTATAAAAGACAAGACCTGATCCATAATTATATATTTCTGAATGATTAAACCATCAGTCCTACATTCTTGCATTTTTTGATTCTGTGATAGAAAAGACTATTATTACATTCATTCCATCCATAGCCATCTTCTCAAATCTGAATAATTTTCATTTACAAATTTTGTATTTATCAACTTCCAAGACAAAAAAGTAAAAAAGGGTTGTCTAATTTGTCTAAGTCGGGTGAGATTCAAACCCCTGTTTAATTGGTTCTCTTCTTGTTTTTGCTTATTTTGGTCACAGGTTAAAGTTCAACAACACTTCCTGCTGTTATTAGTGTCCTGTTATAATTAGTGTTAAGATATAGAATCAGGTTAAATCATCTTGTCAGGATATATATACAAACAGTGCATTGTGTAATCTTGTTGCTTAGACATTATAGCTTTTGTACATAAAGTTAAGGAAAGAATTGTCTTTTCAAGTAACTTTAAATGGTGTCAATTATAATTGAATTGTAGAAACATAATTTAAGTACAGAAATGTTAGTTTTTAGTTGATGAACCAGCTAGACATTCAACCTTTATAATAACAAATTCTATTTTCAGATTGACCATGAACTCTTTAACATCTACGGTGACTGTTTTATATATATTTACAGCTGCAATTTTAATATTTATCTGTTTACAGGTCAAGATCCAGATCTAGAAGCCGATCCAGAGGTCGTTCCAGGACAAAAAGTCGTTCACGATCTGAAAGTCCAAGAAGTCGTAGTAAAAGCAATTCAAAATCCAGATCAAGATCTCGATAGGAGTAAAGAAGAATGTGTTATATTGGACCAAAAACCATTCTAAATTATGAAACTATTATCTCAAATGTTCATCTTTTATTGTTGTATATATGCACATGAAACGCTTATTCTCATCAGAAGATACCTGTAATCAGACTGTCATTGAACATAGCAGAAACATCTGTCATTTTAACATCTATCATTGTATATGTATAATAGATATTGTAAATTCATTTTAAAGTTGACATTCAATACATATGGAGTTTATTGTTATTTATAAGATGCAGTTATTATTTATAGAAATGGGATTTATCTCAAAAGACATATGACTAGATTAGACTTTAACATTAATATTATAAACACTAGACCTCTTTTTGTCAAAATTGAAATGGGCAATGATTTGACCTAGATATACCAGAGAAATGCAGCGTTTTGTGTAATGCATACATTTGTAGCATGTTTGTCTCGAGTATGGTTGATATTGTGTTCGAGCCTGGTAGAATCAAACCAAAGACTATAAAATTGGTATTTACTGCCTCCCTGCTAGGTACACAGTAGTATGGAGTAAGATCTCAGATTCAGGGTAACATGTCCCGAGTGGAGTGACATGTCGTTGGCTCAGATTCAGGGTAACGTGTCCCGAGTGGAGTGACATGTCTAAACACACACTGTTGTTTCAGTGAGCCGGCACAATAAAAATCTAACCAAAAGCGTGGTGGTCTAATACAAAGCTAAAATCATCTAAAGCGTGGTGGTCTAATACAAAGCTAAAATCATCTAAAGCGTGGTGGTCTAATACAAAGCTAAAATCATCTAAAGCGTGGTGGTCTAATACAAAGCTAAAATCATCTAAAGCGTGGTGGTCTAATACAAAGCTAAAATCATCTAAAGCGTGGTGGTCTAATACAAAGCTAAAATCATCTAAAGCGTGGTGGTCTAATACAAAGCTAAAATCATCTGATGATAATGTTACTTGTTTATAACATCATATCGGCTGGCAGAAAAAATGGTCCCTTGGCATCAAACACTAGGGCGCTGTGGTCGTGATCGTATGGTAGTTGGATTTACAACTACTTATGCAAATTCAATCGATACCTATCACCACTGAGTTTGAATCCTGTTTGAGTGAGGTTTGCTCAATACAACATTATCTGATAAAGTTTGCCAGTGTCTTACGACAGGTCTCTGGTTTTCTCTTGGAACGAGAGCATCTTAGTCATCCAGGATAAATTAAGCTGAAAGCTACTACAAACAGACTAATCTTCTATTCAAGTTGTCCAAGGACATAACTTGTCAGAGCTGGAGATAACAAGGTTCTTCTGTATGTCATTAACCTTTTATTAAAAGCAATCTCAGAATCAACTTGTCAAATTTAAGCCGATCCTGGCTTGCATGGTTTAATTTCGAAATTGTTTCATACAGTCCAGTCTGCTAACTAATATTGTCACTAATTTTGATGATTATGTACATTTGGATCTACAAAGGCAAAAATGATGAGATCTTTGAAAGCACTGAACCAAATTTAAAAAAAGTTTTGTTTGGGATGGTACTTTTTGTGGCTTTTCTAGATGTTGGAGAGCACAAAATTATCGACATCTAAGGTGGGGTCGATTTTGGTCCTTATAAATAAGCACCAATTCAGTTTGTATTAAAAGAAATATTGCATGGGAGATACCATGATTTCTGTCAAGTATTGCCACCATGACCAAGAATAGAAATGTCTCCAAATAATGTCTTTCACATTCTTTTCAAGCCTGTATTTCCAGTCATTGTATAGGACAACCATATTCTGTGATATGCTAGAAGAAAGAGGATTGATAATCTAATCGTGGGGTCCCTTTCAAGTTTATGAACACAAAGTTTAAACAAGGCTGGTGAACAATTCCACCATTATAAACAAAACCAACAAACACCTTTCTCCTGAACCATTGAACACAAAAAACCAGGACAAATAGTATTGGAAATCCAGGTTCTAGCTTTAGACAGGCACATTATTGTGGAGGGGTTGAACCTGATCCTCTGATAATTGGATCTCTAACTACAACACAAATATAAACAAACAATAGAAAACCTCCATGTATTTGGTTCCACTCAAAAAGATAACAAATATGAATGACACAGACAGTACAATAGCAGAGCCTGTGAATGCTTGTAATAAACTGACCACTAGCTGAGGAGGTCGATTCTGTTGGGTAAAAACCATTACTCCTGACCACTAGCTGAGGAGGTCGATTCTGTTGGGTAAAAACCATTACTCCTGACCACTAGCTGAGGAGGTTGATTCTGTTGGGTAAAAACCATTACTCCTGACCACTAGCTGAGGAGGTCGATTCTGTTGGGTAAAAACCATTACTCATGACAAAAAAATCATAGCTGATAATTCTAACAAATTTAATATCAATTGGTCAGAAATAAATTTTGTATAATGACCTGATCAAAGGCACAACTCTAAAAAGTTGTTTCAATTGGTCCTGTAATTTGTGAGAAAGGGATCAAAATGTGAAAAGCTAACAGGCAGACCACAGTCGCAACGTGATGACCATATCTCGCATGGTTCTTGTATTTGGCAAAGTACTATCTTGTGGTTTCTCAAGAACAGCAACAAATAGACTAATTTTTGTACCCTACAAAGATATGATAAGTTTTATTTATAGTCGGCATAATTAAATAACAATGCAACACAAGCCCTAGTGGGCTTTTGACCAACAAAGAAAGTTAAATCTTTTTTTCGTGTTCATTTATTTCTGCCTTTTCCCAATATCCTGGCATAGCTGGACAAAATAGTAACACAAGACCCAATATTTTTTAGCTCCCCTTGCCAAAGGCAATGTGAGCTTTTGCCATCACTTGGCATCATCGTGTGTTAACTTTTCACATTTTAATCTTCTCTGAAACCCCATAGCCAAATGAACTGAAACTTGGTAGGAAGCATCTATGGAAGGTCCTCTATAAAGATTGCTCATTTTGTACCGATCCATTAACAAACATGGCCACCTCAGGCAAGTCTTGTTTCTGATTGGACGATTTTTTAAAAATCTTCTCTGAAACTGCTTGGCCAAATGAGCCGAAACTTGGTAGGAAGCATCTATGGAAGGTCCTCTATAATGACTGCTCATTTAGTATTGATCCGTTAGCAAACGTGGTCGCCACAGGCCATTCTTGTTTTTGATTGGTTGATTTCTAAAAAATCTCTGTTTAAAAGAAAGATAACTCTTTGCCATTATCTCCCTTAGAAATGAACTAATGCTGATATAGTGTAACATGTTTATTCTATACATTACAAGTAGGTATTCACATTTTAATATACTTTTTAGCAAACCTTGCCAAAGGCAATATGAGCTTTTGTCATCATTTGGTGTCCGTCGTCTGTCATCCGTTTACTTTTCACATTTTAATCCTCTGAAAACCCTCAGTCAAATGAACTGAAACTTGGTACGAAGCATCTATGGAAGGTCTTCTCTAAAGAGTGCACATTTTGTTCTGATCCATTACCATTACCATTGTTTCTGATTGGCCGATTTTTAGCTCACCTGACCCAAAGGGTCCATCACTTTTTGTCCGTCCGTCAACATTTCACATTTTAATCTTCTCCTCAGAAACTACTGGGCCAATTGCAACCAAACTTTGGTGGAATGATCCTTGGATGGCCCCCTTCCAAAATTGGGTCCGGTGATCCCGACTTCAAACCAAGATGGCCGCCAAGCTAAAAATAGAAAAAAGGGGGGATGAAATTTCAATTGTCTATTGCTGCTTTAGTATAAGTCAAAATGAGCTCAAATTTTAACTGCAGCTACATGGCAAGGAGTAGTTTAACAAATATTACGGGTTTTTCTGTGAAATTTTTCTTTCAGCCGATTTATACCGATTATGCAAATTAGGCATATTTTGTACTCTTCGTCCTTTATTTCAAAAACTATAAGAGATAGATGTTAAATTCAAACTGCATACATGTTCAGCATGTTAAGATCTACCTACCCTGCAATTTTGAAGTAAATCTGATTACTCATCTTGGAGTTATTGCCCTTTTTTCATCAAATTTTTTAAAATTTTAATACTTTTCGTCTGATATTTCAAAAACTATAAGAGATAAAGATTAAGTTTAAATTACAAAAATATGCAGCATGTCAAGATCTACATACCCTGCCATTTTGAAGTAAATCCCATTACCCATTTTGGAGTTATTGCCCTTTTTTCATCAAATTTTCAAAATTGTAAAACTTTTTGTCCTTTATGTCAAAACCTATAAGAGATAGATGTTAAGTTTAGCTGCAAACATGTTCAGCATGTCAAGATCTACCTACCTACCCTGCAATTTTGAAGTAAATCTGATTATCCATTTTGGAGTTATTACCCTTTTTTCATCAAATTTTAAAATTTTTAATACTTTTTGTCCTTTATGTCAAAAACTATAAGAGATATATGTTAAGTTTAAACTGCAAACATATTCAGCATGTCAAGATCTACCAACCCTGCAATTTTGAAGTAAATCCCATTACCCATTTTGGAGTTATTGCCCTTTTTTTCATAACATTTTCAAAATTTTAATACTTTTCGTCCTTTATTTCAAAAACTATAAGAGATAGATGTTAAGTTTAAACTGCAAAAATATGCATCATGTCAAGATCTACCTACCCTGCAATTTTGAAATAAATCCCATTACCCATTTTGGAGTTGTTGCCCTTTTTTCCATCAAATTTTTTTAAATTTTAATACTTTTCGTCTTATATTTCAAAAACTATAAGAGATAGATCGATGTTAAGTTTAAACTGAAAACATGTTCAGTATGTCAAGATCTATCGACCAAGATGGTCCCCACAGCCGAACTTAGCTTAACATAGGACCCTATGGGAAATTCACATAAAAAATTTCTTGTCTGGAATCAGTTGCTCAATTGGAACCAAACTTTGATAAAAATATTCATTGGATGGTCCTCTTCCAAAATTGTGTCTGGTGGTAAGTAAGTAAGTAAGTAAGTAAAACTTTATTTCAATTCGGCATGTAATATAAACAATCAACATAAGCTCTTGAGAGCTTTTTACCGAATATAAAAACAAATACATTAATATTAAAACAATGCAATCAGCATGCAATTACAATATTAAAACATATCATGCAGGCAAAAAGCAGAAAGGGGGCTGTAAAAGAATCCTGAACAGAGGTCCATGTGGCAAGTGCCTCGCTGTCACCCTGTTCAGGACTACCATACAGTCACTCCATTTCAACATAAAAGCAGTACAAAACAAGCCAAGCATGAAACTAAAAACAAGCAAAAAGCAACTAAAAACAGAAATTTAGACATTTAGTAATTTCCATAAAAATTATTTAACACCATTTAAAGAGTAAAAATTTGAACA
>MJUT01063546.1:200689-212802 GCA_002080005.1 Gigantidas platifrons
CGCAAGCTACGAGTGTGGTAGATTTCAGGTTAAACCAAAGACTGTAATATAGTGGTATTGGGTCTCCACTAAGTATCCAAAGACTGTAATATAGTGGTATTGTGTCTTCACTAAGTATGTCACAAGCTACGAGTGTGGTAGATTTCAGGTCAAACCAAAGACTGTAATATTAGTATTGGGTCTCCACTAAGTATGTCACAAGCTACGAGTGTGGTAGATTTCAGGTCAAACCAAAGACTGTAATATAGTGGTATTGGGTCATCACTAAGTATGTCACAAGCTGTGAGTGTGGTAGATTTCAGGTCAAACCAAAGACTGTAATATAGTGGTATTGGGTCTCCACTAAGTATGTCACAAGCTACGAGTGTGGTAGATTTCAGGTCAAACCAAAGACTGTAATTATATCGGTATTGGGTCTCCACTAAGTATGTCACAAGCTACGAGTGTGGTAGATTTCAGGTTAAACCAAAGACTGTAATATTAGTATTGGGTCTCCACTAAGTATGTCACAAGCTACGAGTGTGGTAGATTTCAGGTCAAACCAAAGACTGTAATATAGTGGTATTGGGTCTCCACTAAGTTACGAGTGTGGTAGATTTCAGGGTAAACCAAAGACTGTAATTATATTAGTATTGGGTCTTCACTAAGTATGTCACATAAAGGAGTAAGAGCAGATATGGGTTATCTAATAAATTACATTTGTATATGTTGTGTATATATTTTAAAGTCTGGATGAGCACAATGTAATACATTAGGATTATTGTTTCAATGAGCACGCACTATACAAATCCAGCTGTGATATGTGGTCTAGTAAAGGCACACTGAAAACATATGTTACTGTCATCCGTCATCTTAAATAAACAGGATGGGCAATTCAAAGACACTGGCAACATTAGGCACACAAGACACAGGACTAAGACACTGGCAACATTGGGCACACAAGACACAGGACTAAGACACTGGCAACATTGGGCACACAAGACACAGGACTAAGACAAACAAAGCAAAGCACAAAAAAAACTAAAAAGTACAACACGGACTCCACCACAAACTGGGGGTGAATCGAGGTCCTTGTAAGGGGTAAGCAGTTCCTGCCTCTTATAATTAAGACAGTCGTATTACCTCGATCTCATCATGACTGCATTAAACAACTACTGAACTAGCATCAATTTGTATTCGTATAAATGCCAACAGCATAGTTACAGAGAGTATATATATGCAGCGGATTTTTCAAGTAAATTGTCATTGCCCAATTGCTACAACTGGCAGTCTATGTAATGTGATGTACGTACACAAGCGATATTGTTAGGGGTCAAAGAACCGGTGTGATGTTATCAAACACATAGGGTATATCAAAATGTGACGGCAGTTGGCCAAAAAGAAAATATGAATAATCTAATTAATTACCGAGTCAGTTCATGGAAAAACTTATCACACGGGTTGAAGTTATGGTTGATGAACCTGCGACGAAAGTCCCTTTAAATGGTAACAATTAGAATTGAAATGTTTATTCCGAAATTCCGAAACAGTATGAAAAATTTAAGAAAATTGTTTTATTTTTATTTGGAACATATACTTTCTTGTTTGATTATCATGATTTATTATTACCATTGAAAGCGGGATGGTCTTGAGGGTTTATTCAAAGATACTTTTAACAATTCAAAATACATGTTTAAAATGGTATGGATACGGGTTGAACACTGGCAAAGTAATTTTTAAGGACATTATAAGAATAAAAATAAATGAATGAACATTTATTCATAAAGTGACATCAAAATTTTATGATATGTTTTACTGAAGGATTTTTTCAAACAAACAAAAAATGTTTTAAAAAAATCTATGGAAATAATCCTGGTATATCTATTTAATTCTGTTTTTAATGGTCAAATTTGAGGAAAATTTCACAAGAAAAGGTTCTATAATAACTTTTTAAACATTTGTGATTCATTAAAGGAAATAGATAGGAAACACTTTCTGTGCTTATAACAAATATGATCACCTTCTGTCGCGACCTTTGTCACTTTAAATTTGCTTTTTAACATTTTGGCATTGTTGATCGTCAGGGCTGATTAATTTGTATTTGTTGTTGATACAATTCGTATTATTTCTTAATTTAATCAAAGACATTTCTGTTGTATGCCTCTGATTTAATTACAAGTAATGGAGATAATGATATTTGCCTCACTAATTAATACTTTAGGTAACAAGTGTCATAACTGAAACCACACATGAGTTGACACCTAAAAATTGAATGAACACTTTACATTACTTTTCAATGTCACGTGTTGATTGATTTATCCAAAACGAGATTCAGGAAGCGAAACAAAGGGCTCTGTTAATTCTCCATTTTAAAATTTAGATATACGCAACCAAGATGAGTTACGACAGACGACCATCGGATACAGATCGTATGTCATCTTTGAAAGTTGATAATCTTTCATACAGAACTTCACAGGACGATCTCAGAAGAGCATTTGACAAGTATGGTGATATTGGCGACATCTACATTCCACGAGACAGATTTACACGGAAAAGTAGAGGCTTTGCTTTTGTCAGATATTATGACAAAAGAGACGCAGAAGATGCAATGGATGCTATGGACATGCAGATGTTAGATGGGAGAGAACTTCGAGTTCAAATGGCTAGATACGCTCGTCCACCAGAGAGAAGCAGAGGCGGAAGACGAGGTGGTTTTGGCGGAGGCGGCGGCGGTGGTGGTGGAGGTTATGGCGGCGGAAGAGACCGTGACTATCAAGACCGTGATAGAGATCGCAACAGGAGATCCTCACGCAGGTATAATGATAATCTTTAAAATTATTCCAAAAAGTATCAACAGATTTTGAAAACATTTTTCTTTCAGAGAATTATCTTATAATGGTAGCTATAGACTAGAGGTTTTTTTAAGGTGCAAACATAACCTTGAAATATTAGTCTTTGATGTTGGTCTTCCACCAAGCAGAATAGTTTGCAGGTAATAAAAAAAGACAGTTTGTTCTTGAAGTTCTAAATTTTACTCCCAAAATTATTGGTAAAGCTGAATGAATGATTAAACATCTGTGGTCTGTGGAGCCAAGAAAAAAATTCCTGTATTTCTGCTAACATTCTAAAAGTAAAAAAATTGGGTAGAGTGTGTACAATACCTTACCTTGCCTCTGTATCTTTAACCCCCTTCGTAGAGGAACCATACGGGTGTATGTTGAACATGTGCTCATCTATTTACAGTGCTGGTTCTCCTCCACAAATAAACCATCCATATATGTGCTCGATATTTACAGTGAATCATGTCCATCCTTCACCAATGATGTAAAATCCATATGTACAGTCTTAAAATTGGAGTAAATGAGGTTCCTATAATCACTCATGTCTTAAAAAGTCACTTTCGTTAAAAGGTTAAAAAGTCTGATAGTAGCTTCTTCAGTAACGAATCAACGTCCCCACTCCCCACTTCGTTTCCCCAACTGTGTCTCTAGTTAAAAATACTTGTGATCATTGTTTCGCAGTTAAAAATACGGATATAAGTTAAAAGGTAAGCCCTATGGCTTGACTATGTCTCTGTATGTAGATTATTAAGAATCTTATTCATATTTTAAAAGTATATATAATTTAAAGTGAATCAAACAAGGAATGAAACATGATCTTGGGAAGTTTGTCAGATTTTGTAATGTCATAGATTTGGGAGATGTCGACAGGCATTATGTTGTAACTAACAATGTTTCTGAACATCTATGTGTACTTTATTTATAACTTTTTTTTTTTAACTTTGAATCATCTATTTCAGCTGTTTTTCCTTTGATGACCTATCAACTGAATAAAATATCATGAAATCCCAAAATTAAGATAGAAAATTTCATTTTCATGTATCATACTATGTTAATTTATAAATTTGACTTTTCTAAAAAAAAAAAAAAATAGTTTTGAGTTAACTTGAATTTTTAACGAAAGAATCCTCACTGTGTGTAGCCAAGTGCTTTATAAATTTGTTAGTAAATTGCTCTTTTTCTGGTCAAAATGCAGTTGACTTTGGGAACCTGCCATTCTAGAAATTGGCCTTTATTGATTTTTTACTGAGAAAGAAAAACTAATCCATAAAATATTTTATCATGCATACAGTTTGGTTTAAATTTAGACCAAGAATATTTAATTTGATCAAATGTAAATTCTAATGATAAAGGACGGTTTTTTTATGGCTGGTGATCCTATAACTGTATGGTACATCATAACATGTAATATATATGTACAGTTTGAAGTCAGAATTTGAATTTTGTTAGTGTTATTACATGTACATACATACACTGAAAGGTGTAAAGTTAAAAGACATTGTACTTGTACCAATCTATTTATAATTAGATGTTTGTTGTATCATACATTGACATCTAACCGTTTGGTGTCATGTGACTTGTCATTCATATTTAACTGTCCAATCATATGCAAGACAGTTAAATATAGTGACCATTTGGACAACAGCTCTTGTCATGTACTTGGTTTGATACCTAAAGATTTGGCCAGCTATAGGCTTATTGCTGGTTGGTCAGTTAGAAGTATGAACCCCGACGTGACCTCATACAGGTTGTCATTTTGTTATTGTATTGACAATGAAAAAAAATACTACATACATATAATTTAGACTAGATTGTACTTGTACAATAATTATTATATCTCTTCTTAGTCTTATTGAAATTATCATTTTCTTTTTGAACATTTAGAAATCATGTAGTTCTGTGAGCAGAAATTGTTATTGCGCTCAGTCCTATAATGCTGTATTAGTAACCTGTCCTGAATAAAGTCAGTAGGCAGTTGCGAGCAGTCCTGTAAAAGTTAGATCCTGTCCTGTTAAAAGTCTTCAGGCAGTTGTCTCCAGTTCTGTATTAGTTAGCACCTGTCCTGAATATAGTCAGCAGGCAGTTGTCTCCAGTCCTGTTAAATTTAGGACCTGCATTATTTTGTTGGGTGACAGTATTTGCTTGCATTGATCGTGAGGACTAAATGAGTCTAGCATACAGTTAATTGTCAGTTCGAACCAGGGAAAGAAAAAAATGAGTTCAGATCACAGTTCTATATCAAATTAACATGTAAAGTATAGGTAAGTTTCATGTCTGACAAATAGAGTAAATACAATTGAAGTTATTCTTCTGAGAAATAGAGTAAATACAATTGAAGTTATTCTTCTGAGAAATAGTGATTACAATTGAAGTTATTGAACAACCAGACCAGACATACTATTTACTCAGTTTTCCACCAGATTTAAAAAAAAATATTTCATGTTCTTGTATAAAGCAATACAAAAATAAAAATGTTTTATGTTCAAACTTCATTTACATGTTTGTATCTATTTATTTATTAAAAAAGACAAGACCTGATCCATATTTCTATAATTTTTAATGATTAAACCATCAGTCCCACATGCTTGTATTCTTCGATTCTGTGATAGAAAAGATTATTAGCAAATTTTGTGTACTTGAGTTATATTGTATATAGAATGTTAGTCAACTTCCAAGACAAAAAAGTAAAATACAAAAATGTAGGGTTCTCTAATTTTTAAATCGGGTGAGATTCAGACCCCTGTTGAATTGGTTCTCTTCTTGTTTTTGCTTATTTTGGTCACAGGTTAAAGTTCAACAACACTTCCTGCTGTTATTAGTGTCCTGTTATGATTAGTGTTAAGATGCAGAATCAGGTTAAATCATCTTGTCAGGATATATATACAAACAGTGCATTGTGTAATCTAGATCATTGTTGCTTATACATTATAGCTTTTGTACATTTAGTTAAGGAAAGAATTGTCTTTTCAAGTAACTTTAAATGGTGTCAATTATAATTGAATTGTAGAAACATAATTTAAGTATAGAAATGTTAGTTTTTAGTTGATGAACCAGCTAGACATTCAACCTTTATAATAACAAATTCTATTTTCAGATTGACCATGAACTCTTTAACATCTACAGTGACTGTTTTATATATATTTACAGCTGCAATTTTAATATTTATCTGTTTACAGGTCAAGATCCAGATCTAGAAGCCGATCCAGAGGTCGTTCCAGGACAAAAAGTCGTTCACGATCTGAAAGTTCAAGAAGTCGTAGTAAAAGCAATTCAAAATCCAGATCAAGATCTCGATAGGAGTAAAGAAGAATGTGTTATATGGACCAAAAACCATTCTAAATTATGAAACTATTATCTCAAATGTTCATATTTTATTGTTGTATATGCACATGAAACGCTTATTCTCATCAGAAGATACATGTAATCAGACTGTCATTGAACATAGCAGAGTGTGCCATCAGAAAAATCTGTCATTTTAACATCTATCATTGTATATGTATAATAGATATTGTAAATTAATTTTAAAGTTGACATTCAATACATATGGAGTTTATTGTTATTTATAAGACACAGGAACCGCATCTGTGGCGTAATTGTTAGCATGCTCGCCTCGAGTGTGGTAGACCGTGGGTTCAAGCCCTGGTCAGGTCATACCAAAGACTATAAAATTGGTATTTGTTGCTTCTCTGCTGCACACAGCAGTTAGGAGAAAGGGCAAAGACTGGTTGGCTCAAAATCAGAATAATGTGTTTAGTGGTGCGACATGTCTACCCACAGACTTGTTTTAGTGAGCTAGCACTATAAAAATCAAACTCAGTGTGTTGGTCTAGTACAAAGTGGACCTCATCATCATCTCATTGAAAATTAACTTGTTCTCGCCATGATATGGCTGAAAAATTGCTGAATTGAAACAACAATTACTCACTCACCTTAAGACACCTGTATTGTTATAGAAAGGGTTAACACAAGAAGACCATGAAAACTGACATTGGAATCCAGTTCCTGGCTTGGGGAAAAACACAAAATGAACAAGGGATTAACACAAGACACATGAAAAGTGACATTGGAATCCAGTTCCTGGCTTGGGGAAAAACACAAAATGAACAAGGGGTTAACATAAGAAGATCATGAAAAGTGACATTGAAATCCAGTTCCTGGCTTGAGGGAAAACACAAAATGAACAAGGGGTTAACACAAGACACATGAAAAGTGATATTGGAATCAAGTTCCTGGCTTGGGGGAAAACACAAAATGAACAAGGGGTTAACACAAGACACATGAAAAGTGACATTGGAATCCAGTTTCTGGCTTGGGGGGAAAACACAAAATGAACAAGGGGTTAACACAAGAAGACCATGAAAACTGACATTGGAATCCAGTTCCTGGCTTGGGGAAAAACACAAAATGAACAAGGGGTTAACACAAGAAGACCATGAAAAGTGACATTGGAATCCAGTTCCTGGCTTGGGGAAAAACACAAAATGAACAAGGGGTTAACACAAGACACATGAAAAGTGATATTGGAATCCAGTTCCTGGCTTGGGGGAAAACACAAAATGAACAAGGGGTTAACACAAGAAGACCATGAAAAGTGACATTGGAATACAGTTCCTGGCTTGGGGGGAAAACACAAAATGAACAAGGGGTTAACACAAGAAGACCATGAAAAGTGACATTGGAATCCAGTTCCTGACTTGGGGGAAAACACAAAATGAACAAGGGGTTAACACAAGACACATGAAAAGTGACATTGGAATCCAGTTTCTGGCTTGGGGGAAAACACAAAATTATGGAGGGGTTAACACAAGAAGATCATGAAAAGTGACATTGGAATCCAGTTCCTGGCTTGGGGGGAAAACACAAAATTATGGAGGGGTTAACACAAGAAGACCATTAAAAGTGACATTGGAATCCAGTTCCTGCCTTGGGGAAAGACACAAAATTATGAAAAGTGTGGGGGGGGGAACACAAAATTATGGAGGGATTATACACCCCTCTGATAATTGGATCAACTACAACACATAAACAAACAATAAAAAAAACCTGCACAGATTCTCTTCCACCCTTTCACTAAATATGAATGAGGACATAAGCATGGATAGTGCAGCTGCAGTGCTGGTGAATGTTTGTAATGAACTACTGGCTGAGGAGGTAGATTCTGTTGGTTAAAAACCATTACTCTTCAGATCAGGACAATAAATCATAACTGATAATTCTAGCAAATTTAATATCAATAAGTCGTGAACATCTAAAGAAATTAATTTTGTAAAGGTACCTACAAAAAGTTGGTTTGAATTGTTCCTGTGGTATAGAAATATGAAACGCTTAACATGCAGACGGCAGGCAGTGGCAAAGTGATGACAATACTTCACATGGGAGGGCTGGATTAAAGCCAATTTATGTCCTAAGCACAGGCCAATCTTAGTGTCTTCGCACCTTCCACTGGCATAATGTAAAAACTAACACGACCCTTGATGCCAAGACTCAACATAATTGCCAAATGCCTAATATTAAATTCAGAATTCAATTTTTAGAAAGGACAAACCTCTTATATATTAAATTATATCTGTTTTCCATATTCATTTAACACAGTCTATGCTTTAGAGCAGACAGCAGTATAAACATATTATTTACATATAACTAGGACAACAAATACAATGCAAGTCTTTAACTTGATATTCAATTGTTAAATGTTATAAAGGGAACAATACAAACAGAAATACTAAAAATTGTGTCTTTCAACAGGAACCAGTATTGTCAATATTTCAAAAAGAAACAAAATTACACTTTAAAAGAGTTTTCTCCTACATTTCTTATTAGCAGAGTCTTTGATTAAATCCTCAAAGTTAATTTGTCACAACAAATCTACTTCAATCATGAGCAGAGATAAGGATTCCAGCCTCTCTTGTCTCATCGTTGTTCTGTTTGGATTTTTTATACGTTCATTTGAGAGAATGAGCATTCAGTTGTGCAGTTTGTGACCATTAATGTTAAATATATACCAAGCTAATCTCTACGTTTGGAAAAGCACACTCAAGGTAGCCTTCTACAATGACTTTATTCAGCATGACTGAATCTAACTTTTGCAGCTTTTGTTGCACTAAACTTATGTTGAACATATGAGTGAAACTGCTGAAGCTCAGTAGATAAATTACTGTTCAAGTCATCTGGATAAGCATCAATTAGTTTTTAACAACACTCTGAGTACCTTATACTAGCTTCAGTGAATGAGGAGGTTGCCTTTTCTGGTACATCAATTAGGTGTACCTCCATTTGGGTTTTTGGTGTGATTTTGAGCCTAATATCTGATGAAAATTAAATTGCCTTGTGGCCGGATTTTTGGGGCTCCCCTTGCCCCTTGATGCCCTAAGGACGTGCTTGTTTTCGCCTAAGGGTTAATCCTGGCCTGCACATGGGTCTTGGGCAAAGGACCATATAATCCTTTTTAAGAACAACAACAAAATGCGCTTATTTGCACCCAACAAAAGAAATGATATTTTCTTCATGTGCATTTATTTTTCTGTCTCCAATATCTCGCCATTGTTGTATGGTAGTTGGATGTACAACTACCTGTCCAATCAGCGTATCACCACTAAAGTTGTGAGTTCGAATGCCTCTCATGGCGAGGTGTACTCGATACAATAATATGTGATTAAGTTAGTGACTTGCGACAGGTCGATGGTTTTCTCCGGGTATTCCAGTTTCTTCCACCAATAAAACTGATGACCAGGATATAGCTGAAATATTGTTGAAAGTGACATTAAATACCATCACCCGCCATTGTTAGACAAAGTTTTAACACAAGACCCTATAATTTTCCCCTCAAAATACTTGAAACTTAATGCAATCAGTGGCGTAGCTACGTTAGGCTCAAGTAGGTACGTTAGGCTGAAGTAGGTACGTTAGGCTGAAGTAGGTACGTTAGGCTGAAGTAGGTACGTTAGGCTCAAGTAGGTACGTTAGGCTCAAGTAGGTACGTTAGGCTGAAGTAGGTACGTTAGGCTCAAGTAGCTACGTTAGGCTGAAGTAGGTACGTTAGGCTGAAATAGGTACGTTAGGCTCAAGTAGCTACGTTAGGCTCAAGTAGCTACGTTAGGCTCAAGTAGGTACGTGCCTATACACAGTGCCGTCTTAACGCATGGGCACACTGGACAGTTGCCCGGGGGACCCTATGCTAACCTATGAATGTTGAGTACGGCATGTTATTTAATGTTTAAACACTGATTTTGTTGGAAATACCAATACAATAAATTTATGCTTAAGTTTATCGACCATTAACATTTTTATTCCTGTGAGTGATTGTGTAGATAGAGGCCCAGTGGAGAAGACTTCATAAGTATGTTTTACTTGTGTCTAATCCATTTTGTCTGTTTAATTGGCAAATAAAATATGTTTAAACTAAGCCCAGTGCACTATTTTGCCCAGGGCATATAATGCTGTTAAGACGGCTCTGCCTATATATAAATTTGACAATTGTTTTTTTTATAACCCTGCAAGTCTTCTAAACAAAATACCTGAAATAGTTGATCAATGCCTATCAGAGAGATTTACCAAGGAAAATAGATTTTGTAGATGAGGTTGAGCGTTAGAAAATCAGGTGGTCTCTCATAGATGATGAGCCAGAGAGACTACTCTACGTGGACTACTCAACACTCTACATGCAACAAAGCGTGACTTATACTGACAATACATGTGTCATCGGCAACAAGCGAGAGACCATTCAGTACACTTAGACCCGTAATGTGGTTTCCTCAGATCTTTCACGTCGCGACATACTAATAAACTGGTGTAAGTGAGAGATGTGATTTAATCAGATTGTTACACTGGCACATGTACAGCCCACGTCACGACATACCAATAAACGGGTACAAGTGAGAGATGTGATATAATCAGATTGTTACACTGGCACATGTACAGCCCACGTCACGACATACCAATAAACGGGTACAAGTGAGAGGTGTGATATAATCAGATTGTTACACTGGCACATGTACAGCCCACGTCACGACATACAAAAAAAAATGTACCAATAAACGGGTACAAGTGAGAGATGTGATTTAATCAGATTGTTATACTGGCACATGTACAGGCGATTTTGGATGAAGAAACATAATCACGGACAAAAAACATTGAATATTATACTGCCTATTGGGCAAACATTATATTGCTTTGCACTCACTGTATAATACACTTTAGTTTCTGGTAAGAAAATAAGTATATAATAGAAAATTAGAGAACAGTTATGGTTTGCAATATTATTCTGATGCTTGTGTATTATGCTGATATTTCCTTGGGAATACATCAAGTAATGTCTTTGGAAACTTTAATATTCATTAAAGCATTTTATTGGATGCCGTAGAGTTAGCGAACATTCCATTCAGAAGGGTTGTGCACTGTAGCGGAGAAACAATGTTCTATTTTTATTTACCTATCAGGCAGTTCCATTGGGAGAGTACATATATCGAAATGTTCAAATCAAATTGTAATCAAACTTTTATATTTTAAACACCATAAACCAAGCAAAATTTAAGTTTACATTTTGAACTGAGCGGTTGAATCACTGATTTTGACAAATGAACATCTGGAGTTATCTTTCTTTGTTCATTATACATTAGTTCCTCTTATTGCAATTAACAACTCCCAATTCTTCACCCGAAAAAAAAAAAAAAACAACCGAAAAGGAACATAGTTGCATTTTTTCCCTAAAAAATGAGGGCCGTTATTATTTCAGCATGCTAAGGTATTTTGTTTACTTGTACTAATTGTTCATATTTTACATGGTATGCGTATATTTAAAAAAATTGTTCAGATTTGTGACAATGGAAACACTTTCCATCTATTTGAGGCAAAGAAATCACATAACAACTGTCATTCTTATAATGATGAAACAAAAATCGTGAAAGTTGAATCTTTTGAAATGATATCTTTAAAGCTCTGAATTGGTTAAACTTCCGCAGTTTTGATATTTTTTAAACTATGTCATTAAAATTTTATACAATTACAACGTAGATATCTAATTTAGTGCGCAAAATGTGTTTCTGGAATTAACCGTCATCAGATACGCTCCAAGTAACAAGATTGGAGACTGGAATAACCTTCATCAGGTACGCTCCAAGTAACAAGATTGGAGACTGGAATAACCTTCACCAGATACGCTCCAAGTAACAAGATTGGACACTGGAATAACCTTCACCAGATACGCCCCAGGTAACAAGATTGGACACTGGAATAACATTCATTAGATACGCTCCAAGTAACAAGATTGGAGACTGGAATAACCGTTATCAGATACGC
>MJUT01063546.1:233303-243506 GCA_002080005.1 Gigantidas platifrons
TAACCATTGATGTAAACAGTAACATATATGATATAACAGTCATGTCTAACCATTGCTGTAAATAGTAACATGGATGATTTAACAGTCATGTTTAACCATTGATGTAAACAGTAACATATATGATTTAACAGTCATGTCTAACCATTGATGTAAACAGTAACATATATGATTTAACAGTCATTTTAACCATTGTGGCAAATTTAACAGTCACGTTTAACCATTGCACTTGACAGTAACCTATATAATTTAACAGTCATATTTAACGATTGCTGTTAACTTTAACATATATAATTTAAGTCATGTTTAAACACGGCTGTAAACAGTAACATACATAATCAAATAATTAAACAGTCATGCTCAGTGTTAATAGTGACAATACTGATTTAGTGCGGCTTGGTTTCAAAACAACAAAATAAGAATACATTATGGATTTCATACCATCCATATATATATGAATCAACATGACAATGCCAGTCCTCTTTATATAAAAAGTACACGCCTTTGTTTAGCTGGGGTACAGTTCCACCACAGGTTTGTAGTACTTCATGTCGGTCTACTCTTGTCCAGTTCACCCATTACTGCATGCTAGTATGTCTTGTTAGCACAACATAGACACTAAGTGGTCCATCATATATCATCCTCCAGAACGCCTTCGTTTACAGATTTTGACTTGATTAAAGTGTTAAGTAAAAATAATACTTGGTCTATCTTTTGGTCCATCTTCTGCATCTACAATTACAACGAGAAATACAAATCGTCAACAAATATTTCAAATGTTTAGGATGAAAATAAACAATTTATTTGACTTTGTTTTGTCTTCAGTTATATCATCCACACATCAAAGTAAAAGTAAGCGTGGTAAGCGTGGTATAACTAGAATTTCTAAATGGTCATTATGAATTCTGATGTAGTTGTTTAATATCCCTGGTTTGTGATTGAACAATGCTGTAATTTTCATGGTATCAATTCCATGGTTGATAATCATGAGATATTTTAGACGATTGCCGCTTACGTCATCTTGTCAACAATGTAGCAATACCCATGATTACATTTGAATGGAGATAACTGAATTGTATTTGAATATTTCACGGCACCAATTGTCGATTTAATAGTGTAATTTTTACCAATTCTACGGTTGAAATAGCATGAAATATATTTTTTTTAATTTTAGCTGATTACCGCTTATGTCATCTGGTCAATAATACGGAAATATACATATATGATGTATGTATGTCTATCCTACACATGATTACATTAGAATGGAGATAACTGTATTGTATTTGAAATTTCACGGCATCAATTGTCGATTTAATGGTCGCAAATATCCGTTTACTGGCTCCGCTAACGCGTCGCCAGTAAACTCAATTTGCGACCATCAAATCTCCAATTGATGCCGTGAAATTTTCAAATACAATACAGTTATCTCCTAAATGATACTTTAAACAGTCATCAATTCAACCCCTATTAACAAATCGAAGACTCATATCTCACCGCAACTCAGTGAACATGAAAGAAGAACATGTTAGAAATCCATGTCCTGGCCTGGGACAGGCACAAATTGTGAAGGTATTAAACAGTTAATGGGAACCATGCATGTATAATTCAACAGTATAAAAAATTCATATTTACAACACATCTATGTTCAGCTATGACCAACATGGCCAAAGTGATAAAAGAGCCCGGGTGGCTCAATGAGTTAGGTAGGTGGAGTACCTGTGGATTCACTGTTTCTACATTTAACTATTTTCTCTCTATTTTCCATATTCACACAACCATTTATCAAGCATAACTGGGAGCGAATAATATTCCACTGCAAAATCAACAATTACAGAGATGAGAGTTTTAAAGTTATGAGATTGGAACCAATAAAATCAGATCTGGTATATGTTTTTTTTTTTATTTTCCATTGACAGAGTGCAGGTATTGCAATGTTCAAGCTAAAAGAAGGTTCAATAAACGTCTTAAATTATTTGGCTTTCTAACCTTTCAACTTTGAGCTTACCTAATGAAGGTTATTCCAGTATCGCATCGAGCGCATACGAAATTTGTTATCTAAGTTTTTAGCAATAAATTATTTATTATATATGTACCTGATTTTCCATTTTGATTATTCTAGCGCTGAGGGTTATACGTTCCTTGTCTCTACCATTGTAGTATAAAACCCCTGGTTTACCCAGTGTTTGGTCTAACCTGAAAAGTAAATACAATCATAACAAGTGAAGATAATGTCTAATACATGACTTATCACTGGGTTTATATTAAAAGTAACATTCCTGTTGCTCGACCTTTGCTTTTCCATGTAGTGTTTTGTTGATCTTTATTTGTCTCTATTCTTTTGGCCATTGTCTGTTCTGTCCTTCTTCAATTTGATGTCTGATTGTAATTTGATGTGTCTGATTGTAATTTGATGTGTCTGATTGTAATTTGATGTGTCTGGTTGTAATTTGATGTGTCTGATTGTAATTTGATGTGTCTGATTGTAATTTGATGTGTCTGGTTGTAATTTGATGTGTCTGGTTGTAATTTGATTTGTCTGATTGTAATTTGATGTGTCTGATTGTAATTTGATGTGTCTGGTTGTAATTTGATGTCTGATTGTAATTTGATGTGTCTGATTGTAATTTGATGTGTCTGGTTGTAATTTGATGTGTCTGATTGTAATTTGATGTGTCTGGTTGTAATTTGATGTGTCTGTCTGATTGTAATTTGATGTGTCTGATTGCAATTTGATGTGTCTGATTGTAATTTGATGTGTCTGATTGCAATTTGATGTGTCTGATTGTAATTTGATGTGTCTGATTGCAATTTGATGTGTCTGATTGTAATTTGATGTGCCTGATTGCAATTTGATGTGTCTGATTGCAATTTGATGTGTCTGATTGCAATTTGGTGTCTCAAGCTTTTCGTAAATACGGAAGATTCCCAGATAGACATAAGCTTCCATATTGTCATGAAATTAATATTTTTGCTGTGTCTGATTGCAATTTGGTGTCTCAATCTTTCTTAAATACGGAAGAATCCCAGATAGACATAAGCTTCCATACTGTCACGAAATTAACATTTTTTTCTTTGATAGAAGCACTGTCCTTACTGTCCCGAAAATAATATTAGAACGTTTGTATAGTCAGAACTTTGTTTTGTACTGTGTCATTTAGATTGTGTTGTTGTTTTTCATATTTAGATTTAAACAAGACTCTCTTCGGAATGTTACTGATCCTACCTTCGTTGAAGTTCTTTGATTCTAACCATCATGTTTAGATGACCTTGAGAATATTGTTCTATGACGTCTCTAACGTCGTAAGGTTTTCTAGCTTGCTAAAATGTAAAATGTAAACTTAAAATTGTGCAGCATACGGATGATATCTTGTCACAATGGTACAATACATTACAGTGACATGAATACCATTATATAATATGATACAAAGATGCAAATGATTTAAAAAGAAGTTAAGAAATGTCGTGGTATCTGTTTACATATAGTAAATGTTCATTGTGTAAGTGGTAATAGTATTACATCGCTCTACATGGGACATCCATATAACCGTTAATACGATACTATAAAATATGGCCTAGTTATCAAAACTATCTAAACAGGAGACTAAATAAAAACAATTGTTGAGGAAAACCAACCATCCAAACGAAATTTATCTATCAAATTGTGGTACGACCGTCATCGTGAATTACTCAACCAATAGGAAGTTTTCCGTCTCAGTTTCCCGCAGACATGTTCCCTATAAGTCGAATCTTGCCTTATTCGATCGATTGTTTTTCTTATTCACTGAATTTAGAAACCCCGCAATGATGATTGAATTTGAATGGAGGTAAACCGCTGCCATGGTGACGCGTACATACTCGAGCTGCACAAAGCGGAAAATTTTGCTGAAAATTCTTGCTAATAGCCAGAAGAGATCGTAGACACTTGTTAAGAATAATAGCGCCCACAATCTTTAATCACTCAAGCAAGTTCGATAATTCTCAAGACCACTGAGCGATGACCTTTATTGGGAGAAGAAGAAAAATGTAAAATGTGGCAGTTAGGAGATAAAAATAAAATCGTAATCTGGACGAACATGCTAATTCAAGGAAAAGCAATATACAAAAAGAGGGGTTTGTCAAGTGATTGAACGCTATTTTCTTAATTAAACTATTGTTGAAGTACTGGATCAACAATCAGAATGGACAATGGCATGATCAAATATTTGAAACGGCATTGATAACGTTTTATCTTTATAATATCAATGAAACGACGTATCAATTTACAGAAATAGCAGTTTATACCAGGCAATATTTAGGAGCCACTATTTAGTGTGAAGAAGTGTTTTGCCCTTGGTTTGATATAACTATGTAATAAACATGCTATTGCACTTAAAGTAATTACCTGAAATTTTCGTCTGGCTACAAAATATTTAATTTTTCTTATAACACGAATTGCTGCTTTATGTGCTTCTGTCAATCTGAAATAGTTAGAATAAAGTAGCATTTGACACGAGTTCATAGACAAGTTAAAGGTGCTTCACGCCACTTTTCACAATGTTTCAATAATATCGTTGTGGGTAGTTTTAATGGTGTTATTATATCCTTCTGATCATAGCCCTCTTATAAACCATACTTACCAGTCTGTAGAGAGAAACGCAAAATTGTTAATATGCAAAAATACATGTTATGTTGAAGGAGTTGAGATGAGAGGTGATTGTTGAAGGAGTTGAGATGAGAGGTGATTGTTCGTTTTAAATTGTTGACTATCGCTGTTTAAAACTTTCTTTCCATAATGAATTCCACATATCATTTCTATTTAAGACGAGGTATAATCCAGAAATCAGATGATTGTGCATTAGAAAATTTATTGTTAATACCATCATGTAACTACTGTTATGTATGTATAATAAATTTAATGTTAATACCATCATGTAACTACTGTTATGTATGTATAATAAATTTAATGCATTATGTTGTTCATAGAGACTATTTTTTGTTGGCAAAGATAAAGATAATATAGCATCATCAATGCAAATAGGTTACCAAAAATAGAAAAAAAGTTGCTTATAAATTGTAATATTTGACATTGAGATTTTATTGGACAGAAAAACAGATGTCATACCTGAAAGTTCTAGATATTTCTACATACCTATATAAGGGTCAGCAAATGTGAGAGCAGTCAGACAGAAATTTGGGATTTATAAAACAGCTGGAAATTGGATATATTTACG
This sequence comes from Gigantidas platifrons, assembly GCA_002080005.1. Classification (NCBI taxonomy): domain Eukaryota; kingdom Metazoa; phylum Mollusca; class Bivalvia; order Mytilida; family Modiolidae; genus Gigantidas; species Gigantidas platifrons. The sequence continues at coordinate 238,511 of MJUT01063546.1, forward strand.
CCTTTGAACTAACGTGATTTGAACTATAAACTATTCCAACATTCTATAAAGAAAGTTTGGGGATTGGAATCAAAGAATATAATGATTTAACAGGAATTCAATTTCATAGGAATCGAACTACTTCTGGAAAAGGAAAAGGACATTTATTCTAAGGGATTTAATAGTGAACATTCAGGACAGTTGTAAACTTTATACATTTGATTTTTGTAATTTTATATATTCATTAAGTACTTTTTGTAATTGATTGTTGGTTGTTTCTTCCTGTTACTGTTATAGAAAAACATGACATAACACTACTGAATAAATAAACCTGCACACCCCAAATAATAGAAGAGCAAGCATGCAATAATAGTCATACTACATTATACATGGAACATGCTCACATTTGATTAATTTAAAAAAGTAATTAGGTACCTACATTGGTGTACACTGTAAATGTAAGCGTAAGATAAAAACTACGCACACACATATGACACACAAATGTAATTATATACCTGCATTGGTGTACAATGTAATTGGTAAGCGTAAGATAAAAACTACGCACACACATATGACACACAAATGTAATTATGTACCTACATTGGTGTACACTGTAAATGTAAGCGTAAGATAAAAACTACGCACACACATATGACACACAAATGTAATTATGTACCTACATTGGTGTACACTATAAATGTAAGCGTAAGATAAAAACTACGCACACACATATGACACACAAATGTAATTATGTACCTACATTGGTGTACACTGTAAATGTAAGCGTAAGATAAAAACTACAAACACACACATATAAGACATACACATGGGTAAATCAATATATAAATTTCTTCAAACTATTTGTTGTAATTAACAACCCATCTAAAACAGAAAATTAGTGAAGCTTTTTGGGTTAAGGCAATAAAAGTATCAACATAACTACATAACACGACAAATGTATTATTAGTAAGGCACGGGGGTAATTACTACACTACATCAATAGCTATAGATAAAGTCTATAAAGTGAAAGAAAATACATTCAATTCATTAATATAAAAAAGAGATAGGAGATGCAGAATATATTAAACATGAAGTTGTTTTCCCAATAAATGACTATATGGGATTGTGAGATTGAATGAACTTTATTCATCCATTACTACAGCTTCCTGACCTCACAATTATTAAGAAGTTCCTGGTCATAGATTCCAGTTGTTGAGGTGGTCGTGTCGCACGATCTTATTTAATTCTCTCTTTTTTTAATATATATATTAAGTTTTTTGGCTAGTTCTCCAACAATTGTTTTTTATGTATACATCTGATCATGTAACTGATAACAAAAAGAAACAATTGTATTAGTATAAAAATATCAAACTTTGTCCGACCATGAGATAGTCATTTCACGTGTTAACGTTCAACTAAACATCATCACAAAAGTACACATGTTTTAACAACGTAGAACACAACACTTTGTCATCGGACTCATATTTGACAGTAAATTGAAACTGTTGTCCTTAATTCCTACTCTAGGGTGTGGGGATGGGTTAACCATTATAATCATATTTTATTGTCTAAATAAGTACAAAAGGATCATACACAAGTTTTGGGATGGGTCGTAAAACATCTGTTTTTAATACTATTGAATTCACAGAAAGTGAAACTGAATCATGAAGACCAGATACACTGTGGCGCAATATGATACAGTATGGCGCAATATGATACAGTATGTATATATGTATGAGAAATGGAGTGGTCATGATTTTAGTATCAAATAACAATAGTCATATGGTAATCTAAAAGTGGACATACATGTTTTGTATATCAATGAATGTTATCTCTTGTTACTTTTACGCAGTATCATTGTCGTCGACAATATTAGTTTAAGACATATTTATTCATTTAATGAACATACAAAAATATATTACATTTTGTACAATAAAAACACAAATATCAAATTATATATTGTAGGATTCATTATAATTATAGGACGGGAGCAACCAACAAATCTAAGCTTGAATTGCATGTTTGTTATTAGTGTTCAACTCCAAAACGTTGGAGTGTGTACAGTGCGTGTGTACAAAGAAGTGGACAGATGAATATGGTATTGTATCTGTATCGCATATTGCTTTCATTATTTTGATGCCATCTACAACAAATACATAATACACCACACAATTGTTAATTCCATAATACACCACACAATTGTTAATTCCATAACTTCTGTGATATACTATTTAATCTAAAATTCCGCCTTTCAACAAATACAATATACACATTGATTTAAATCATGCAATATTAAGAGGTCTCACTGTTCAAGGGACTAATAACCGAAGATCCTATAAAATCTAGAGGTATTGAATGGAATGGGTATTATAAAAAGAGTATATACATTCCGCATGTGAATAAAGGGCACTTGACCTGATTAAAAGTAATGAAATAACACAGCTCGTAATGGCACACAGTAAATGTGATGGTCTTTTGAGCATTGCAATTCACTCAAAATGAATAAAATATAACGTTTTGAAAGATAAACATGAACACTGATAGTATAACAGTTTTGGAATATATACATGAGAACTGATATAGACCGTTATTCCGCTTCCTAATCATAATAATCATAAACTGGGGTATGTCTTCATGAATAAATAACAACTTAATTCATATTCAAAGACAATGGTAAAATACGAATTGGTGCAAGCAATATAAAAACACAACTCAGAAACACAAACAACATCAGTGAAGCGTAAAATAAAAAAGGAAGCAAAGTAACAACGGATTAAATACAACACAACAGATTTCATACATGGCACCCATGGGCGTACACTACAAAGGCAGCATGGCTATTTAATGAAGGCAGTAGGTGTCGCTGAACAAAGCCTGATCAGAGATGACTTTAATGAAGGCAGTAGGTGTCGCTGAACAAAGCCTGATCAGAGATGACTTTAATGAAGGCAGTAGGTGTCGCTGAACAAAACCTGATGAGAGATGACTTTAATGAAGGCAGTAGGTGTCGCTGAACAAAGCCTGATCAGAGATGACCTTAATGAAGGCAGTATGTGTCGCTGAACAAAGCCTGATCAGAGATGACTTTAATTAAGGCAGTAGGTGTCGCTGAACAAAACCTGATCAGAGATGACTTTAATGAAGGCAGTAGGTGTCGCTGAACAAAGCCTGATCAGAGATGACTTTAATGAAGGCAGTAGGTGTCGCTGAACAAAGCTTGATCAGAGATGACTTTAATGAAGGCAGTAGGTGTCGCTGAACAAAATCTGATCAGAGATGACTTTAATGAAGGCAGTAGGTGTCGCTGAACAAAGCCTGATCAGAGATGACTTTAATGAAGGCAGTAGGTGTCGCTGAACAAAACCTGATCAGAGATGACTTTAATGAAGACAGTAGGTGTCGTTGAACAAAGCAAGTTATTTATAGGACACATGTGATCACCTTTTTCTTCATTTTACAAAATCAAATAATTTCTTATTTTAAATTATACTTTTACATTTATTTTGAATACATCAAAGCATTTCATTTGTTATAAAGCATATATCACTAATTATTTGTAACGTAAATCGACAGATGACAAATATGAAACAAGCTTATAGAGTTGAACCTTGTTATGGCGTCGACGACAAATGGAGCAATCATTTTATTTCTAAACGATGGAGTAATACGAGTTGTCCGTGGTAGATTAAGCTGAAGACTACTATTACGAACCGACCGAATATTTAATTCGAGTTATGCAGGGAAACACCAAATGTTTTAACAAAACAAAACCTTGAAATCGTTTATGTAATAATGATTTCTGTGTGAATTCGAACATGCCTATTATCAAGTCAGACTGGTCTGAAACACGACCAATCAGACTGTTTTGACGATTATGATTTCAATTTCACATATAGCCCTTAATTGCTTTATCATTGTATAGCATAACATATCAAAGTGAAATACCTGAATATCTTGTTAAAGATACTGTAGAAATTATATGCGTATATTAGTGATTTTAGAGAGAATATGCTTGTGTTAGTTTACTATTTTATAGAAATATAGAAATAGTCGGTTAAGATGGACTTACGTTGTCGGCCTCTTTGATAATTTACGTTTATTCCTGAAATGATAACATTTTCAAATGACAAATAAAGTTGTGAACCATAGCTGGCTAAATTGCTATAATACTCTTCGTTGACTTACAGACAATACAGTACAATACAATACAAACAATACAATACAAACAATATATTAAAGAAAATAGGATATAAGTTATAACAAGCAATATAAAGGGATTTAGATTAAGCAATAGGATCTGCTCTATAAATACAAAACAACATTGCAAAATCATGGTGGGTTGTAAATGGATAGACGATGGTATTCAGAAATTAAAGATTTATAGAAGCTAAACACAGTGTATCCAAGCAAAAATATTCGAGAAATAAATAAGATAGATGTATATATCAAAATGTTGTGTGACTGGCGTTTCTGCTGATGTCTTTCACTAGAACAAAATAAGACTGAAAAAGAAAAAAACAAGACCATGACATTTCTTTCAAATGATCATGCACATTCTCTCTTAGTTATGTTTATCTATTGAAATTCTGTGCGAAAGCACATTAATTAGGCATTGTATCTTTAATATTACAACCGAGTATGAAATATGGGTGAATTGTGTGTGAAGCCATCTATACCTAGAACATTTTATATTGTTTTACTTACTGTACAACTCTATCTGTATCCTCCATATCAAAGTCAGTATCATCGTACGGCTCACTTAGACTTCCGGGATATGTAGGTCTTATACTCTCACGTCTAACACCTTTTGGTGTACCTGTTCAAATATTAACATATTTTGTATTACTTTTGGACTTTCATATTAAGCCTTTTGTTGTCATCATAAAAAAGGTGGTAGTTAAAAATATTCGATGCATTCGATAATGGAGTAAACAGACAATACGTCACAACCAGAGACTTATAGTGAATGTAAACCAGAGACTTATAGTGAATGTAAACCAGAGACTTATAGTGAATG
>MJUT01063546.1:246441-273900 GCA_002080005.1 Gigantidas platifrons
GTTGTCTGTCTTTCTTTGATTTACAGATTCTAATCACCCCTTTGGTATCTACAAACTTTTTCTTTTGGCCATTGTGTTGTCTGTTCTTCTTTGATTTACAGATGCTGATTACCCCTTTGGTATATTCGAAGCCTTCTTAGACCTTGTTTTACGACATTAGACATAACTGAATAAACTTGATCTGAATTGTGTAATATTTAATTTTCGATATCGTAATAACAACCGCACTTATTTAATATATTTACCAATGCGCTCTTCCCATGACGCCGAAGTAACACTTTCCCTTGGAAAATGGTTTGGAACAGCCATGGAATCTAGTCTTGACATTCTTCGTTTACGTAAAGTTAAGCTAGCCCGCCTGGCCATTCGTGCTAGCATATTATGTTCATTTGAAGAATCATGGATATGAATACTCCAGGTGGCGTCTGATTTAAACGCTGGATCTGCAGCGAAACATCTCCATACACACTGAAAAGGAGCGTTTCTACTTGACTATACAGTCAAACCTGCCCATGCGGTCAACTCTATTAAGCAGTCACCTGTATTAAAAGGTCACCCTTTTCTTGTCATGTCATAGAACAATTCAAACGAATTTAACCTATTTTAAGACGTCACCTGTCTTATAAGGCCACTTTTTCTTTGTCCTAAAGGTGACCTCTTAATACAGGTTTGACTGTATATAAAATAAAACCTATAAGACAACTTTCTAGACGTTTCGGCCAGATCAACCTTCTTCAATGGAATTTTTATCACCATCTATTATATATACATAGAGACACCAATCACAATTGTTCAAATAATTAATTTTACAAAATAATTATTGAATGTTATTAACATCTCTGCTACAGCATATTTTGATTTTCGAATAAGCATCCACGGAGCAACATGATTGATTGATTGATTTTTGGTGTTTAACGCCACTTTCAACAATATTTCAGCTATATCATGGCGACCAGTTTTAGTGGTGGAGGAAGTCGGAGTACCCGGAGAGAACCACCGACCATGGGCAAGCAACTGGTAAACTTTATCACTTGCGGCTGCTAGTCGAGTGCACCCTTTTTTGTAATTTACAAAGCCGGGCGGGAACCCACGCCGTATTGGCGATAAGTTTGTATGAGTTGTTAGATCCAGCGACCTAACTCATTGAGCCACCCGAGCCCCTCGGAGCAACATGAACAACACTAAAATTGAGGGTGAAAGCAGTTTTTATTCCATTATTGGCGACACCCGTTGTGTTACTGTGAAACGACACGAACATCTTCTGACATGGAAATCGAGTTAGACAAGGGAAGAAAGTTACATAGTAAAGGTACATAATCTGGAGAATAAAATTATTGAATACAAAAACGTACGCCTTCTTTCATGTGAAGCAAGAATTACCCAGTTTAGTATCTACAGTAACTGTAGTAATTTAGAATTTAAATCTTATTACCACGTGATGCAATTGTTTTCATTCTCTGATGATCTAATAAGGAACAACATCCCACGTCGAGTCACATGTCAAGCGGCCATCGACATCGAACAAACAAATCGTTAGACATTCGATATAATTGGTTTTTGTATGAAGGTCAAGAGAACTTCCGAAGGTGAATGAAAGTTGTCAGACGTGAGACATCAAACGATGCGTGATTTTCTGATATGTTACAGGATAAACGAAAACAAAACACTTTAATACATTGTCATTTGAATCGACTATTTCCAGGTTTTTGGTATTTAAAGAAATTCAATATAAGTTTATTCCGAAATTTATATTGACTTGTACATTTAGGTATATGACAATGGTCTCCTTTGTCCATTTGTAATGATAGCCTGAGCAAAGAATATCTAAAACGACCAGTATGAATTCTAAAGAGCTTTACCCTCCGTATTGTAGTAGGGTTCGTGTTTCACATGGATTAACTTCAGAGTTCATAATATTAGTATACTACAAACGTAAATGTCAAATTTACTGCCCATGACTTGTTTCTGGAATGATGTTTATAAGGCAGCTCATAGTCAAAAGATTGGACAGTCAAATATGTTAAGAGATTTTGGGAGCAAGTAAATTATAAGGCTAAGAAATGATTGCAAATTTATTTAATTTAATACAGATAGGTGAATATACCAGATGTAAACAAGATAACCATAAACAGAGAGGAATAGGTCTTCAATGGGAAATACTCAACGTTTGATATACATTTGTATATACATTGGCCGAATGATTGCTGTCTAGGATATTGTAAAATTGTTTTTATAGTAATTTGCAGGTTAGGAATAACTGAGCAATTTGATTTTGTTCGGAATATAAAAACAAAGAAACAAAGGCATAATATCCTGTACCTACTGATGTGAATTATGTATTTACACTCTTAACGGTATCAAACAATGACACTCTACGATTACAACAAGTTCTAGGTTAAAAATATCATCTAATCTAGTTAGACATTACTTACTAAATCATGAATCCTGCCATTATACAGTAATCAGTAGACAATATCCCATTTACAGTAGCGAATTATCCACGTGTCAGTACATTATTTACACATAATACGATCATTTGCGTACAAAGTACTTACATTATAGACCAGTCAGGGCAAAGTACTTACATTATAGACCAGTCAGGATTTGTTTTATTGGAGGTGACAAAGTGTGTATACTTTATTCATAATATGGAGTCTGATAGAAAGATTCCTTTTCATCCATTCACGTTTACAAACTTTTGAACCTTCTCATTATGTTCTGCTTAAAACGCAAAGAAAAAAGGATTGAATTCCTTGTCATTTACCGTTGTGTGTTATTTGTTTGCCTGCCGATAGAAGTTTATATATAAAATAGGCTTACAGTTACCTGATTGTACGATTGTTTGATAGTTCGTTCTATCTTGTTCTATTCCTATAATATTAACGTTGTGTTTATGCTATTGTTGCTTTCGTATAAAGCTCGTCCATTTATTTGTAATATTGTTTTTGATAATAGGATCGCCTATTTATATTTCATTATGATTGTTTCTTTATGGGAAATTATGGGAAAAATCGTTCTGGATTTGTATTTATTGTTGGTTTTGTATGGGGATCGTCCATTAGTAATTGTAATCTTGTTATTTTTGTATAGGGGATCCTCCATTTGTTCGGGAATCTTTACTGCCTTGGATTCTCTGCGTTCGTTTTAGATTGAGGTTGCATGATATCGGATAACATGAAATGCAATCATCCGTTAATGTTCAATATAGTTGGGCATTACTCAGGACAAAGCAGGTGATATGCTTTTTAAAACGTTTGATTCGATAGCAATATTTATTCATATCTAAATGTAAAATATTTGGGGATATCAAAACTGGGTTCAGTCTTGTCTTAAAGTGTATTGTGTGTGTGGCGGATGTTTTAAAGTAGCTTCTCTGTTCAGAATTTTGAAACATTCTCTACTTAACAAACGCTCTAAAATAATCACTTATGTATTATCAAACTCTTATTAATAAACACTATGGTTTACCTGTATTAGAGTAGCAGCAGCAGGAATCTGTCGATTGAAGTGTTTCTGTCGTTGTTTTTGTTGCACCTTTAAAGCAAAGCCGGAACCTAATATACCCTGAAATTAAATATATGACAAACATTAGATACAAATCATTAATACATATAGGGAATTTCATTTTTAGAAAATCAAAATCTCCAATTTTAACATACCGGTATATTCGAATTTTATGGTTTGAAAACCGTATTTCAAAAGGTTTATGGCGTGTAATTGAAATGACAAAAAATGTATATTTGTTTTGTTCTGACTAAACAAAAATCAAATATTTACCGCGATTATAAAATGATTGATTCCTTAGATACATGTATTAATGTGAAAGGTATTGCAAGACTTTTATTTTATATTTCATGGAACATTGGAATAAAATAAATAATACAAAAATTGCAGATTGAAATTACAAAATTCACAATATCTGACATGTCTTCAGTGATATATGTATACACTGGAATGAGATTCCATTAATATCTGGTGTATAAAGACAAATGATATTTCCTCTAAGCCTTGTATACGACAATTGAAACGTCAACTTGTAGACGATAATACAACTGGACTTCTGCAGACGATAATGGAACTTCCCTTTTGCAAACAATGATATCATTGTTCTTTCGCAGACGACCGTGAAATCAGGAAGTATATGTGATAATGTTTCATGACATTTCAAATAATTATATGAGCATGTAGTTAAGATATAAATTCCAAAGTCGTTTAAATGTCTTTATCAATGGTCTTTAAGATGAAAAAAAATATGAAATAGGACACTGACAACGCAATAGTCTAGCAATCCTACGACGATTATTCGCGAAACAATTAGTTGCTGGCGAAGCAGACAATTTTTTTTTCTCAAAAATATATATATCATCACGGATACAGTGTATTACGATTGCTCAAGCAGCACTGTGACCTTAATATATCAGGATATCACCGACAACCGGAACTCTCTGTAACAATTCTCCATTTCCTATTTTGCTATGTTATACACAATGCTGCTAATAACAGTATTTACAAAACTTCTATGTGTAATTTAGCTATATTACTAAAGAAATTTAAGAATACATATATATATTATAACTCCCCAAAATGTGTACTATGTCTAAAGATTTCAAGGAAAGCTTGATTGATCGTGTCCCTTATTATTCTCTCCTAAAAACTTTTAATATATTATAGAATTATCATCTTTACAATGATTTACACCCCATAAAGAGCTTGATCTGCATTGATTGAATGACTATAGCACGTCAATATTACATTCTTTTTTGTCAGACAAATTTAGACGGTAATGTAAAGCAGGTGCGTGAAGGAAGTTTCCCATTACTGCGGGATCTACACCGGACGTGACTGTCACATACTTTGTAATTATCCTTTTAAGATGTGTCATCATCTCTAGAAAGGTTTCGGTACAGATTATTTATAAATAACAGATAGTCTTAATTTGGAATGGGCTAACGAATTGAATAAAATCATTCACTTCTTTACCCAATTATTTGTATTATATTTCTGTTTTTGAGCTATAACTAGCAATTGTACCTCCAAGAATCAAATTAAGTACGCTAACAAGAGGAGAAAATATCATTACCACCAAGTAAATCGTCTTATGGATACTTCTGTCATTTTAATATCTTTTATTGGTAACATACAGCTATTTACTTGTTACGTCATATTAGGGCTGATAATGTAAAAATACTATTTGTTTTGAAGTAAATTAATGAAATGACAAAAAGAATGTAAACAAGATGATTTCATCTTAGATTTCATATATCAAATAAAACATCCACTTTACATGTAGTTCCTTCATAGACGAAACTTCTATGTAATTTATACAATCTGATAAAATTAGTTTCTATTCAACGGGACAATACAATAGCCAAAAGAAGAGGTACAGACAATACAATAGCCAAAAGAAGAGGTACAGACAATACAATAGCCAAAAGAAGAGGGAGGTACAGACAATACAATAGCCAAAAGAAGAGGTACAGACAATACAATAGCCAAAAGAAGAGGTACAGACAATACAATAGCCAAAAGAAGAGGTACAGACAATACAATAGCCAAAAGAAGAGGGAGGTACAGACAATACAATAGCCAAAAGAAGAGGGAGGTACAGACAATACAATAGCCAAAAGGAAAGGTACAGACAATACAATAACCAAAAGAAGAGGCACAGACAATACAATAGCCAAAAGAAGAAGTACAGACAATACAATAGCCAAAAGAAGAGGTACAGACAATACAATAGCCAAAAGAAGAGGGAGGTACAGACAATACAATAGCCAAAAGAAGAGGTACAGACAATACAATAGCCAAAAGAAGAGGACAAACAATGCATGATCTACAAAACACAGAAAACGCAACAAAGCTGGATGCTAAGCACAATAGCAGCACTCATCTATCTTACTTCTATGATTAGACCGCATCGAGGATGAAACCCATGACCGTCCATATTATCTATTATACCAGATAAACTGCTTGCGTTACTGATGTTTCCAGTTTTAATAGACAACAGACATATCGTAAGTCTTTTGAAGGCAAGTGTTTATATTCAATAAATGAAATAATGTGTAAACGTTGTAAATGTGAGAATCCACGACGTATTCTACATATGAAGAAGGAAATATTATTCTGCCAGAACACCTGACCTACTTTCGAGGATGTGTTTCTATTCTGCCAGAACACCTGACCGACTTTCGATGATGTATTTCTATTCTGCCAGAACACCTGACCGACTTTCGAGGATGTGCTTCTATTCTGCCAGAACACCTAACCGTCGATTCGAGGATGTGTTTCTATTCTGCCAGAACACCTGATTGACTTTCGAGGATGTGTTTCTATTCTGCCAGAACACCTGACCTACCTTCGAGGATGTATTTCTTACTCGAAATCACAATCATGCAATCATAACATTGTAAATTGGATAATATCATCTGATTGTCTGTTTATCAAGTACAAAGTTCGTTTTTATAACCACAACGTCTTGTCTAATACCCATATTGCCTTTAAGAAATTAGAAGTCATATTTTTGTTATTATACACTGTTGTTGTTGATTGTGACTTTTATTTTACAGTGCTATGTTAATAGTACTTTAATATTGTCGTGTTATAGACAGGGCACCCACCAAGAATCAAGAAACATGTTCATATATTTCCTGTAGTGGTCAATATCTAGTTAAAATGTTCTTAGGTTTGTTCTATATATATAATATATTGCACACTATCACACAGAGAATCAGCATGATAGTCCTCTACGTCAATATTACATATTAGATATCAGTGACTTAGACTCAGCTTTGTCTACATCTTTATGCTTGCTATTTCTGTCTTTTCTAATTAAATTTACTATTCTTTCTGCGGGACCAAATTATATTTCTTTGAAATGTATGAAAATAATAATGAAAAATTTATATGGAATTCTGAATTTATCTTACAAAGAATGATGTATTTAAAAAAATAAATAAAACAATAACATAATTATTATTTTCCAATATTAGTGTTAAATATTTCATTAATTGAAAAAATGTTTTATAGTCAAAAAGACTATAAAATAATAATATTGAATTAAAATAATAGCATGTGATTTGACTTCTTCTGGGAGACTGTCAATCAGAGAAGACACTTAATTTACTTTACATACACACATAAAATAATCAGCTGTCAATCATGTGTCCATATACTGTACTGAGACTCTATCAGATTATTAAATTGGATTTGTCACGAACCTCCTGCACCAAGGATGCACGATCATATTAATAATCACGCATCCAGCAAGGGAACACCACGTTGTTAAAATAATAATGATCTTCTTTGGCTTAATAGGAATGGCTCCCTGTACAGAGACACCAACTGGATGTGCGAGGCGAACAAATACACAACCAATATTCTCCGAGAATCAATTAGTGTCCGATTCTGGGCCATGTGGCACGTTCCTAATACATGATAAATCAACTTTTTAACGGATAGACGTGTTTGTAGATGGTCAACTGTTACCCTCTGTACACCCACTTGGCGCAAATATGGAAACTAGGAAATAGCAATAATGACTGCGAATATATGAAAATGAATGAATGAACATTAATAATCGCTTAGATTATGTTGCTTGCGTTGAAAACGTTTTGGAAATAAAGTCTAAACAGTGATTGTCATCAATTCCACCAATATCAACAAAGCGAACAATTACCTCTAATCTCATCTGAATTCACTGAGCACAAAAAATGCCACGACAGATAACGTTGGAAATCCAGGCCATAGCTTGGGACAGGCACACAATGTCGCAGAGTTAAACTGGTTAATAGAATCTCAATCTTCACTCTTGGTATCTGGATTTCCAACGGCAAAAAGTTTACAAACAAACGATAAAAATCCAGTATAGACTCGTTTCCACTCAAACAGACCACATACTATCACAAAAATGAAATACATGTACAGTACAATAGTAAGGTCAATGAATGCGCATAGTTAACGTTCACTGACAACTAGCTAGGAATGCATAATATGTTAGTTAAAGACCACTACTCTTTAGACTACACAGATCATAGCTGATTCTTAGAACAGATTTAATATTAATTAGTCATGAACATTCAAATAAATTAATGGTCATCGTGGGAGACCAGAATAAATAGGTCATCAACTTGTTGAAATAAAATATTGAATAAAAATAGTAATATACGGAATGAAATATAAATGTACTAATTTAATTACTAGTTGGACCTACTAATTGGACTAGCAGATTATCTATAATTTTAGCAAAATAAACCTGTTTCAAAGAGTGAACTATAATTTCCAATACAAATACAATTTTTCAACGATTTTACAAGTTTAGATGCGTCAGATTTTAACTTTTCAGCTTTGTTTATTACGTTGCCATAAAAACATGCATGGGAAATATTCTTTTTGATCAGATCTCTGTGTATTTATATACAAAATCTACATAGAGGCAATACAATTTTGTGATAGTTTTCAATAATTTATGAAAGCGGTATCCTTGGTGTAAACGTTTTTCTGTTATCACGAGATTACGGTCATTGAAATCAGACAAAAACGCGCAAAACGAACTAACTGAGAAATGTAAGCGATATATGATGGAGCCAAGGGAACGAAACCATCTTAAAAAAAAGGGAAAAATTAACGATAGGGAAAGAAAAATTGCATCTTTTGCCATAAACGCGTGTAATAAAATTACATTGTGGAAAAATTAGGATTGTTTACAGTTAAGATATCGTCTAAGTCTATACCGTTATTGTTAAATAAAGTAATAAGCGAGTGCTTAGACGAGTCTTTTGAGCTTAGTCATAAATGGAGATTCACAACAGTATAAAAACAAATCAGCAATGAGGAGAGCACAATTCGATCCCATATGAATTTCAAGAATTTGACGAAACACGTTATTGGCAAAATAAACAAAAATGCAGTCTAGCAAAAATTAATAGCATAAATCATGTCCTCTCAGGTCTAATTACAGTATTTAACCCTCTTATCGTCACAAAAAATAATGATTTATTTTCTTTACAGCGTGATTTACAGAATGACCATTTAATAAAATAGGAACATTTGTCTGATAAGTTGATGTGGTAGAGGAACATTTGTCTTTGATAAGTTGATGTGGTAGAGGAACATTTGTCTTTGATAAGTTGATGTGGTAGAGGAACATTTGTCTTTGATAAGTTGATGTGGTAGAGGAACATTTGTCTTTGATAAGTTGATGTGGTAGAGTGGTAGACAAAGTAGACAAATGATAACTGTCAATGGAATCAAACTAACAATCCAGGAGACGACGTTTGTGGAGTAATTCAATAGAATTTTTAACACTCTAAAAATGTAGACCTTATTGCAAAAATTGACAACAAGTTGTTTGATTGTAGTAAAGTCTCTTGTTATAAGAATATAAATTTTGAGGCAGAACATTTGCTCAAGGCTGAAATAAAGTAAAGAAATGTTGTTTGTGTAATTTAGGTAACCAGTATATAGTAATAATATGTTTATGAGAGAGTGTGGCGTTTATATGTTGAGTTGATAAATCATGTTTATTGATGATATCTAGCTCAGAAATGGGTGTTTTTTGAAAATTTGTTGAGTTGACAATCTCATGTTTTAAAATATGGACATACTATTTTCGTCAAAACAACAACAGCGTTGTTAGCTGTTTTGTCAACTGGAACATAAACAAAAGATTATCCTAATTCTTTTAATTTATGTTTTATCCTAGAAACTGACAGATTTTTTGACTGATTAGGTATGAAAGTATTCTGAAAATGTGCAATTCACAAATCCACAATGTCCATTAAATGTAGTCATAACGATTTTTTTTTATCATCTTTTCACGCACTCGAATAATATGACGTCATGTACAAGTAGTCCGGCAGAGGAAATTCCCAGGTAAGTTCGCGCCATTCTTTTATCACACTGTGGTGATACGATATTGTATCAGACATGTTTCTATCATTTCCCTTAACCAACAATATTACATTATTTATATAACACTTACTGCAGGCAAGGCAAAGAATGATATAGCAAAGACAGCGAAACAAGAAGCTACAATTTTTCCCATCCATGTTTGTGGAACTTTGTCTCCATAACCAATTGTCATCACAGTGATCTATAACAATATATGGAAAAGGATTAGTAAATAAGATGTAAATATATATATAATAAATATATAATAAATCTATAAATAGATTAACTAAATAATAATAAAACAAAGTACAATTGTCTAAAAGCTAATTAACAATTAATAATAATGCCAGCGGTGTCAACATGGTCATCGGGGGTACATGTAACAGGAAATGATTGAAAATGATATCTTCAAAATTTAGTAGTTTTTCAAAGTTATTATTAGATTTCCACTATCGTTGATATATATGTGTAATTGTGCATTATACAATAATGTAGATAAAGATGATGAATACTGTAATGTTCTATATAGCAGTACAATCGTGAAATTACAGAACAAACTGGGTACTAGTAGACCGGTACACTTAACAATTCATACTTTGGTGAACAATGTAATGATGTTACCTGGCTTTTCCAATTGTCATTGTGCCATTTTAAGTGATAATATTGATTACTAACAATTACACAATCATTTCATAACTTATTGCCGACATCCTGATTAATTATATACAATACTGTATTCATTGATCTCTGATAAATTTACACAGACTTTACAATTAAATGGGTTTTATGTATGAAAAACAGGTTTAGCACTTCGAAGCACATTGTCTCAATCCCTGTTGTTGCGTGATTTGCGCAGAAAGCAGCTAATGTTAACTGATTACTATCTTTTTGATTTTATGCTAGGGGTTATTATATGTCCATCCAGATTTCACTTTAAGATTTTTGTACTTTTCTTTCCAGTCGGTCTATTACTGACTGAGGTACGAACTTTCGTCCTTCATATATATTTATCACATTATTAGCTATCAAATTTATGCACTGTTCTACTTATTACACAAACTTAAGATTTTTGACATTGTAATTAATATGGCATACACTTACCACTCCCCACCATAAGGCATCTGCATAACTTGCAAAATCGTCTCTTTTTTCGTCTCTTTCAGCGAGATATACAAAATATGATGAAAATATAAGGCCTAGAAATCCTATATAAAGTGTCGTTATTAACTCCTGAAAAATAAAGAAAATCAGAATTTCATTTTCGAGTACAAGAACGAAAAGTAGGTTTCCACACACAAATAGACACAGTGTAGGAAGAAGACATTAAACTATATACTATAGACTGTCGGATCAAGCGACGGAAGCGGAAATGATTAATGGAATTAACAGCTGAATTGTGAAAATCATCCAGTTTATTAGTATAAAACAGGTACTGTCAGAAGAAAACCTATTTGCAAACAATACAGTGTACATGCATAATATGACATACTAAAACAATGAAAAAAGATTGCATTTGCTAGAATTATAGATAATTAGATTGCTGAATTAATAGGTCTAAGTATTATTTTCTGTAGAACTGTAAATATACACCTATCTATCGTGATATACATAAATATAATACCAACATTTGATGACAAGTTAACACCTGATTAACACCTGATTAACACCTGTTAACACCTGATTAACACCTGTCAACACCTAACTGTCGTGATATACATAAATATAACACCAACATTTAATGACAAGTTAACACCTCATTAACACATGTTAACACCTGATTAACACCTAACTGTCGTGATATACATAAATATAATACCAACATTTGATGACAAGTTAACACCTGATTAACACATGTTAACACCTGATTAACACCTGTTAACACCTAACTGTCGTGATATACATAAATATAATACCAACATTTGATGACAAGTTAACACCTGATTAACACCTGTTAACACCTAACTGTCGTGATATACATAAATATAATACCAACATTTGATGACAAGTTAACACCTGATTAACACATGTTAACACCTGATTAACACCTGTTAACACCTAACTGTCGTGATATACATAAATATAATACCAACATTTGATGATAAGTTAACACCTGATTAACACATGTTAACATTAACACCTGTTAATACCTAACTGTCGTGATATACATAAATATAATACCAACATTTGATGATAAGTTAACACCTGATTTATCACGAATACAGATACTTCAGATGTTAGAAGCATCAACTGTTATTTTTGTCTAAGCGGAGAGGAATACTAAACACAAATTCTACATTTGTATCTTGACTTCTATCATTCACCGACTTTGCTTTTGTACTGTCCATGTCTATGTTGTCAATTCTTAATGTCAACATTAACTGTACAGCTTTTTGATTGGTTTGTTAAGAAGAGTTTGAAGATACCAAAGTGGTAATCAGAATCCGTATATCGAAGAAGAACAGAGAACACAATGGCCAAAAGAAAAAAGTACAAAAGGACAAACAACGATCTACAAAACCTATACATAAAACTAAAGATCGAGTAACATGAACCCAAACTAAAAACTGGGGATAAACGCAGGTGCTCCGGAAGGATGAGCAGTTCCTGTTCCACTAGTGGCATCCGTCGTGTTAATCTAGTTACAATTCCGGGGACAAGTCGTGAATGAGGAAAGGACCGGGAAGTGGAACATAGTCATGGTGGAGACCGTACCTTATCGTTTGCTAATGCAAATAAGCTATCTAAAAAGAAAGACTGGGATCCCACTAACTGGTTAATTACCACCACATTTCTTATTGTGTCTGGTCTTAACCATGATCTACATTTCCACCTGAACGTTATAGTTTGATTCCTGCAGGAAAAGTGATTCTGGTTGCTGTGGTTGGTTATATAATCATTATTGATTTATCACAATTGATTGCTCTGTTGGTGATTGTCAGTGAAGTCTGACCTTCCTTTCTATCTGTGTTATTGCATTACATTGGAAAAGTAATTCAATAAATAACATGCAACGATTTACATTAACTTTTTTTTTCAAATATATGTCGATTATTACTCGTGATCAATATTTTGTACACGTATTTCTAAATGAACGGAACTGCTTACCCTTCTCGAGCATCTGGCTTTGGATGGCTCCGTGTTGCTCGTCTCTTTTGGTTTCTGTGTTATGTTGTGTTTGTGTGTGTGTGTGTGTGTCCAGTGTCTCTAGATTGTCCATTCTTGTTTGTCCCTTCGGTTTTCTCTAATGTTTATTGACTGATCTGTTGTGTATTTCGTATGTTTTTTTCCTTTGACTTTATCTGATACATTCTGTGTGAGTTTGTGAAATTGACATTGTGTTGGACATACTGGAGTACAGCAAGACTATACTCAGAGTACACTATTCTGTATGTATTGAAAACAGGAGTAATACTCATCAAAATACAAACTCCTGATTGAAGTCCCAGAATATTCACATGTCAGAGACTCAAGTTTTAGTTCACAAAGTTTGCATACAGGGTAAGCAGTAAATCTTGAAATGCTAGTAAAATATATTCATGCATATTCATTATAAACACTTCACCAACTTGTTTACATCAGAAATGTACTTTTAAGAATACCTTAGGCATTATATATCATATATTCTAGTAGATCTTGCTCCCTAAAACTAGATTAACTCCGCCACTGTTTATTGACGTGTCTGTTCCAAGCCAGGAAAGTGGACGGTCATGTATTTGTGTATTAGGTTTATTGATTTTGTCCCTTTCTACGATTTTAATATTTGATTTTAGATTATTGTTGCGACAGTGTGGTATTTTATATTATTGTTGCGACAGTGTGGTATTTTAGATTATTGTTGCGACAGTGTGGTATTTTATATTATTGTTGCGACAGTGTGGTATTTTAGATTATTGTTGCGACAGTGTGGTATTTTAGATTATTGTTGCGACAGTGTGGTATTTTGTTGGTTTTCACTTTTTATTTTAGTGCTAATAAGAATATAAATGCATTTCAAGAAATAATCACCAAATGGGTGAATTAAAAAAAAAAAAAATGACCGGGCACATACTTTAAATCCTAGGGCAAAAATATAAGCTCTGTAAACAAATTTCTACTGCTGAACATGTGTGTTACCATATTTGCTAAATTCCTGCCACATATCTCAATGATATCTAAATCAACAAAAAAGTTATGCCTAAAAATGACCCCAAAAATGTCAGGAGTGCAACACTTTTTTGTGACATTTTTTTAATTTCCCTTTTTTTGAAGATCTATTAAATAAATAGTTATGGGTCATGTTTAAAATAAAGACTTTTCTGATAAAGATCAATATCTTAAAATTTGAATTTAGAATAAAGCAACTTTGTTGTAACTAAATGATGGTCACAGTTGAAACTGAAGAAAATGTTATACCATGTCATGAGTGCAACAGAAAAATAGACATGTTGCCAAAAACATTGACTTTAAAGAACTGTATGAGAATTGAGTCAAAGAGAGAATTTCCAAAGTGTACAACAATGTTTAATATACTATATACAAGCTTTTAATGTCTTATATATGACAAAATGAGTTCATGAGAGTCAAGTAATTGTGCATACCCATTTATGTCAGGAGTGCAACATTTGATGTTTTGCTCTTCATCTAATAAAGAATTTTGTCAATATATTAACTTTTGCTTTCCTTTTCACATAACAAAGACCCAAAGAACATTTTTGTTCCATAAATGGACCAAAGACAGATCTGTTTGTCTTTCAGATCTGTATTATCTATTGTCAGGAGTGCAACACCTTATTTTCAAGATTTAAGTTCAAACATAAAATGACTTCAATACATGCAAATTAGTATAATATGAACAGTTAGCATCTATTTTAGTAATTAAGAACTAAATTGATGCCAGTGTTGTTATTGGAGACTGTCTCTTTTTTTTAATTTTGATAAGCCAGATATGATAATTATAACTTTTCTTATTACTTTTTTAATGATAGTATATATACATGACTTTTTTACATTTGAAGAATAAATTTATCCCATTAGTTTCCATTTATAAAAGAAATTAAAGTTCTTGGATAGATAATCAACATACTTTTATTGAAAAATATAATCAGCTCTGAATGTGTTGCACTCCTGACACATATTCAAAACCTGCAAAACAGACTAACATAGATATAGAAAACTTCATATGATATGTCTGAGAGTATGTATAAATGTTTTCTATTACTATCTAGAGAAAAAAATGCATTTTCAGCAGTATAGATTTTCAATAAACTTCTAACATAGAGAATGAAAAATAAATATTACTATTTTTGCCAAATTAAGGGTTCAAAATTTAGAAACAAAACAATGGAAAGTTGTTGTAAATTGAAGACAATACCAAAACAAATCTACTACATATATGGCCACAAGAACAAATTCTTTTGTGTTTCAAGAATCAAAATTCTTCTTTAAAGTCTATTATGTTCATGGTCAGGAGTGCAACAAAAATGTTAAATCATCAATGGTTATATACAAAATGTATGTATAAATACTAGCAGAAATAAATAAGTAAACATGTTTCTAGTCTAGCCCATGTGCTATCAGAATGTCTCACTTTAAGAAAAATGTCTTATAACACACTATTAGCTTCTTAAACATATATTTTAACAGTTTTATTGCATAATTTTACTGAATAATTCAAGATTACAGGCAAGTTATATAAAGGTTATACCTTTTAACCATGATTTATGTACCGGGTAACTATAATTGCAAAGCAAAATTTCAGTACAGTTTAGTTTTGCTCAAATAATATGATTTTTTTGTGTTTTATGTTCTTAAATTTATTGTTACTTCCATTATCATGATTTAGTCAGGAGTGCAACAAAATTGTTTGAAAATGAGCAATGACTTTTTAAGCACTTTTAAAAAAAATAAATTGCAGAGATTGCTTTTAATATTTGTAGTAATTTTCAGTATGTTTAACAATATAATTTACAACCATTTCTACACATTTCAAAGTCAATTTACAGAAAAGTTTTCAACATTATATATTTGTGAAAATTTAGATTTATTGCCAGATAATAGTACCCCTAAGTCTATAATATATGAGAAACGTGTCTAAAATTGTTAAACAATTTCAGAACAATGATTTGATTGCAAAATTTCCAAGAGTTGTCTTGTTTTATGATTTAAAAATGATATTCATTCATAAACATGTCAAATGTCAGGAGTGCAACAAAATAAGGTAAAATAGGACCATTTTGAAATCTAATATTTTGCAGTTACAAATCACAATATCGAAAATCATTTTTGCACACATATTCAGAATTGCCTAGATTAGCAAAAAATGTAATTTTTTGGCATTTATTTCATCACATTTTTTCCATATAAAAACTTTTAAAGCCAGAAGTGAAAGTAATTATTAAAAGTTTATTCTAAAAATAATTTTTTCCCCGCATATATAAGAGAAGAAACTCATGGAAGGTCTAGTTTTTATCAATTGTGTGCCTGTCACAATTTTGATGAAAACAAGTTGTTATTTCTTTTGATTAAACATTCATTTCACAAGGGTGTTTTTGATGTATTGATGTTTTAATTTTTCAAACAAAATTCTGGTTATTAAAAAATATAAAACTTTTTTTATGTCTTTGTCTATTGTATTGAAACTTCGGATCTTTCAACTAGAAGGTATATAATGCATAATGTTATATTTAAAAAAAACTGTTCAGGCAAGTTGAAAATTCACAAAATTTTTCAATTTGCCGGTCATTTTTTTGGAATTCACCCAAATACTGATTTGATCACTTAATATTTTTTCGATGCATTCGCTAATTTGTGTTTTCTTCGGAAGATATCAAAGAAACCGAAAGTTGATTGTCTTTTCCTCGAAAGTGATACACATTTGGTAAATTAATTGTGATGTTGCAATACGATCACACATAAAGACTTCAAATTAAAACCTTTCTATTGTCGGAAATGCGAATTTAATATGGATTTACAATCGGATTATCAAAATAATCAAGATATGGCAACCAGATTAAAACAATAGGTTTTGCAAAGTCGTTTGGGAGCATTAAAATGCAATAAAAATGTATTGAAAAAATAATCCTACCTAATATTATAAATATCTTAAAGTCATAATTCACGTTGAACATAAAATTTGACATTTTGTAAGGATAATCTTCTCCAGCACGCTAACATATATTATCTGTATTGTATGTTACTTTGATTATCTGATTTATAGAACTGAACACTTCCTCTTTGGGTTTAGCATTAAGAAGAGAGCTTAAAGATACCAAAGGGGTAATCAGAATTCGTAAATGGTCAACAGAAAAAAGGACATAAAGACAAACAACGACCTACAAAACACTACACAGAAAACTACAGCCCGACCAACACAAACCCCACTAAAACACCATGGTGAACTCATGTGCTCCGGAAGGGTAAGAAGTTCCTGCTCCACTAGTGGCACCCGTAGTGTTAATCTAGTTACAAACCCGATGATAGGTCAGTAATGAGTTAATGCGATTTGGTTGATTTATTCCATTAAATATATTTATACAATTTTCTGGTTTTGAAATAAACGTT
Organism: Gigantidas platifrons; assembly: GCA_002080005.1. NCBI lineage: Eukaryota > Metazoa > Mollusca > Bivalvia > Mytilida > Modiolidae > Gigantidas > Gigantidas platifrons. The sequence continues at coordinate 263,869 of MJUT01063546.1, forward strand.
AGAGAAAACCAAAGGGGCAATCAAGAATTGACAATCCAAAACAAATCGTTTGTATAAAACCTTGCATAAATCGGCAGAGAGAATCAAGTAAAATAATATCGTCCGTATATACAGACATATTAACATAGAAAAGAATGTTAAAACATATTAATATTTATATGTAAACTCTAAAGAAGATCTATATAAAGCAATATAGAAATAAAAATCTATTTAAGTAAATACACCACATTTGTGTGTTTGTTCGGAACCAGGATTTCAGTATCTATCGGCATATGATATTGGTATTTTCGTCTTCAATGACTAAATGAAAAGCAAAAATTACCACATCATAAAGACAGTCCCCAACATTTCATTGGAACATTGATTTGAGGTAAGAAGTAGTTGTACATTTTTTTTTATATTGGGGGAATTACTTTTCATAAACAGTTTAGAGTATGAGTAATCAAGCTAATGTTGAAATTTTAAATCTAATAGAACTAAAATTAAAAAACAAATGTCAGTATTACCGGGTATGAAAAATCAATACTACTAATACTGCTGCGAACAAAAGTTTTAGAATGTGTATATAGAAGAAAAAACAGCAAAACACAAATACATTTAATGTCGTATTATTTTACAAATCACAATGCATGGCTCCTATTTAATATTGTAACTAATTATATCTGTCTGTGACAGTAATGGATGGAAACAGTTGGATATAAACACTATAGTGTTCAAATACAAATAAAGATAAATGAATATCGCCATTGTCCATTAAATAAAACAAACAAACCATACCTGTTAATTACAAAATGTTCTGATAAGCATGGTTTGTTCCTTTTGTGTTACCTGACAGATAATTACTATTAAAATCGTAGAAAATAGTGTTCAAAACTTTAGTTCCAAGTAAAACTATATCATGAAGCATGTAGAAAAAGTTTCAAACATTGAAATAAAGAAAAAGTGTGTGTTGTTTAATGCTGTCTTACAATTGGATCATCTTGACAGTCAAGGTCAAGGTCAATATCATGTAATGTACATACCACACTCTCAGAACATTTACAAAATCAAATCGTTAAATGGTAGATGAGGGTAATAACAAAATTACCGAACTCCAAAAGAGCCAACATTGATACCCTTAACAAATAATCATGACTATTCACTTTCCTGCCTAGGTACAGGCACTTAAGTGGCGGAGTTACTTTCCTGGCTAGGTACAGGCACTTAAGTGGCGGAATTACTTTCCTGGCTAGGTACAGACACTTAAGTGGCGGAGTTACTTTCCTGGCTAGGTACAGGCACTTAAGTGGCGGAGTTACTTTCCTGGCTAGGTACAGACACTTATGTGGTGGAGTTACTTTCCTGGCTAGGTACAGGCACTTAAGTGGCGGAGTTACTTTCCTGGCTAGGTACAGGCACTTAAGTGGCGGAGTTACTTTCCTGGCTAGGTACAGGCACTTAAGTGGTGGAGTTACTTTCCTGGCTAGGTACAGGCACTTAAGTGGCGGAGTTACTTTCCTGGCTAGGTACAGGCACATTAGTGGCGGAGTTAAGCTAGTTTTTTTTTTTAGCTTCAACCTTTTTTTGGGACTATATTTTGCAACACAAATGAGAATGGTTATCAGAAATAGAATTACCTGTCTGTGTAAATATATTACTGATCCTAGAAGTCTCCATGTTCCTCCCTGTCTGTCAACGTGCAACATACGCAATATTTGTAAAAATCGTACGCCCCTGTAATAAAAATGTTGATATCTAATTTAGTGAACACGACACATTTCTGGGATAAACTTCTTTAGATACGTTCAAAGTCAACAGATTAAAAAGCCAAATCAGTTATAATTCGTTGTGATGAAGAAAATCATAGGGTTTAAACAGCCAAAGTAAAAAGTAAACAAGGAATGAATCTGATTGTATCTTTCCCAGCTTGGATTGTCAGTGGTGTATTATACAATATCATCATGATCTTGGTTCTTCTATTATTTTAACTCATTTTATTTCTTCAAAATGCGGAACAGATCGAACACAACTGAAGACAGCTCATTTGTATTTTCCGCTAAACCTTGTATATCATTGTTTTCATAGGACTTGTAAAAATACTAATAACGGTGAAAATTATTTGTCTAGACTGTGATCTTAAAGGTCGCCACTAGGAATAATGTTCTTACCTTATTGCTGATGTTGCAAAAACCTGTCCCTCCGAACCAAAAGTAAATACTACTATAGAAGCTATAACTACTATCAAATCTGTAATAAAAAGTAAAAACTAAAATAGAAGCTATAACTACTATCAAATCTGTAATTAAAAGTAAAAACTACTATAGAAGCTATAACTACTATCAAATCTGTAATAAAAAGTAACATATTCTTATAACTTTTGTTAGGACCAAAACTTTAAAATAACTCCACATTGTAAAAGCTATTGCATTGTGAGTAATGTTCTACTTCCGTTCATCAACAATTGAATTGTCAACCGATGTCATTGGGACCACAAAAACCAGCTTAATCCCGACACGTATTATTGAAGTGGCGGTACCAAATCAGGAAAGTGAGTGGTCATCTGTGTTATGGGTATCGATGTTACCTCTGATTTTAGGTTTTTTCTATTATATTTTGGAACTGTTACGACAGGGTGGTATTTTTTGTTTTTCTGAAATTTCATATGGTATGACGCTTTACATCGAAACACGTTCAAAGGCTATATTTCAAAAATCCCTTTTCTCCTTGGATAAAAGTCTGTAGATTAAGAGTTATGCACAAAGTCTCGTTGAGGAGCAGTGTTACAAATGGCAATATAAAGAGATAATTACCTATTATAGAAATAGGTTTCCTGGCAAATCTAAATCTTCCTTTCAAACCCATGTATTTACTCCTACACCCAGCTGACCACAATCGTATAACGTACTCTAAGCCAAAGAAACAGACTAAAACTATCTCCTGAAGTGAAGAGGAAAACATATATTAATATAATAAAACTATCTCCTGAAGTAAACAGAAAAACATATATTAATACATATATATCACAATAACGTAAATGTTTAGCAATAATTAACCCATTTTTCTACTTTGAAAACTTATATTTAATTTGTTTTCCTTATTTTATTGTTTAATTATTTTACCATATTTTTCACACGATTTTCGTGGTACATGCAATGAAAAGAAATCTTAAACAATATCAACAAAACGAACAACCACCTCTCTTCAACAGACACAAAAAGACCACACGATATATTACGTTGGGAATCCACGTCATGACTTGTGACAGGCACAAATATGTGGCGTGGTTAAACCGGTTAAAGACATTCTAAATATATACTGAATATTACATGTCAAAATCTGTATCACATGCCGCATCAACCCAAGAACCATATATCACCCCAAGGGCCACCGGCCCTTGGGGTGATATAGGCCGAGGGTTGATACGGCATGTGATACAGATTTTGACATGTAATGTTCACTATAGCATATTATTTCAACCATGCCTTTGATAATACATGTATTTTATGAACATTTTGAAATTTTTTGAATCTTTAAATTTTTTTTTATTTTGAAATTTTATGAAAATTTTGAATTTTTTTGAGAATTTAAATTTTTTTTTGAAAAAATTTGTTTTATAAAATTTTTAAATTTTGAAAATTTTGAAATTTGTTGGGTATACGATATTTGGTATGCGATATAGGGTATAAACGATATAGGCTTGGGTCAATCATTGATAATGCAAAACACCTGTATTTTAATCTAAATATATGATATATAGAGAATAATACATGGCAAAATCCGTATCATATGCCGTATCATCCCGAGATACCAATATCATCCAGAGGGCCTTTAGGCCCGAGGGATGATATTGGTCGAGGGTGAAACGGCATATGATACGGATTTTGCCATACTTTATACACTTTATCATATATTTAAACGGGAGAGTATACAATTAATTTGTGTGCATGTCAAAATCAGTTGATAAATGGCTTTCAGGTACAATAAGTGAGTATTCACAATAAACCCTCTGAAAGGTGTACTTTGATGTCCTTTTATTTGTTATTTCATCCATGCCTTTGATAATACATGTACATGTATTTTATGAAAATTTTAAATTTTTCGGAAAATTTTGAAAACAAATTTGAAAAATTTAATTTTCTTGAATTTTTACATTTTTTTTTGAATTTTTACATTTTATGAAAATATTGAATTTTTTTGAGAATTTGAAATTTTCTTAAATTTTGAAAAAAATATTTGGGGTACGATAAAGGGTAGGGGTACGATAAAGGGTAGGGGTATGATAAAGGGTAGGCATCTGACACTTTATCAAATATTCAAAACTACTGTATAGTATTTACCACTAAATATATGATAAAAACGAATAATAATAATAAAAAAAAATACATAGATTCACTTCCCCTGGAAAAAGAGCACGCGGTATAAAAACAATGAATGACAACATGTACAGTTCAATAGAAGGATCAGTGGATGACAACATGTAGAGTACAATAGAAGGATCAGTGAATGACAACATGTACAGTACAATAGAAGGATCAGTGAATGACAACATGTACAGTACAATAGAAGGATCAATGAATGACAACATGTACAGTTCAATAGAAGGATCAGTGGATGACAACATGTAGAGTACAATAGAAGGATCAGTAGATGTTTGTGATTAACAGACTAACAGCTAATGAATGACAACATGTACAGTTCAATAGAAGGATCAGTGAATGACAACATGTACAGTTCAATAGAAGGATCAGTGGGTGTTTGTGATTAACACACTAACAGCTAATGAATGACAACATGTACAGTTCAATAGAAGGATCAGTGGATGTTTGTGATTAACAGACTAACAGCTAATGAATGACAACATGTACAGTTCAATAGAAGGATCAGTAGATGTTTGTGATTAACAGACTAACAGCTAATGAATGACAACATGTACAGTTCAACAGAAGGATCAGTGGATGTTTGTGATTAACAGACCAACAGCTAATGAATGACAACATGTACAGTTCAATAGAAGGATCAGTGAATGTTTGTGATTAACAGACTAACAGCTAATGAATATCAGTGAATGTTTGTGATTAACAGACTAACAGCTAATGAATGACAACATGTACAGTTCAATAGAAAGATCAGTGGATGTTTGTGATTAACAGACTGGCAGCTAATGAATGACAACATGTACAGTTCAATAGAAGGATCAATGAATGTTTGTGATTAACAGACTAACAGCTAATGAATGACAACATGTACAGTTCAATAGAAGGATCAGTGAATGTTTGTGATTAACAGACTACGTAACAGATAAGAAATATACAATATCCGTACATTGTCGGACAAAATAGAAATTCATTTGTACGGGCTTTAGAAACGGGTAGAAAACTGTGCCTTTGGTGAGCAATTCTTGCCTGTTTTGCAGCAAGTGCAAATCAATATTTATATTTACCAACAATTGACGTATATGGTGATTATCCTGCATCAAAAAGTCCAAAAACAAGTGCCAAGTTGTATGACAATAGCTTAAACAAGCATCATTATAATCGTTTTCATTGGTGTCCTCTGTCAAGTTCGCGCTTATACGGTAACCGTTTCTTACTGTCACTCTACACGCATCAGATACAAGACAAGCTTTATTAGGTCCATAACTAAATACAACTCAAGTTTATTTCATCCCCTTTATTATTAATACTCAAGATCACACAATTGTAGGACATAGCAGAATATGCTGGTTAAAGACCATTACTTTTAGGATACATTTATAATCAATTATTCATAAACATCTAAAGAAATTAATGGTCAGCTTGGGAAACCAGTGTAAATATGTCACAAATTTGTTGCAATAAAATATTGAACATAAAATAGCAATACAATATAGAATCAAATTTAAATGTACTGATTGAATTGTTTTTTTTTGTACCAGAGACGTACGATATATATAGATTATTACATAGCATTTTTCATATCATACCCTTTATCAGCCCTAGGTCAGAATATCAGCCCGAGAGCTGATAGGCTCAAGGGATGATATATGAACGAGGGTTGATAATGGGTATGATATGAAAAATGACATATTATGATCTGTTTATCATATACTTCAATAGAGGAAATAACTGATCTGTACAAAAATGTTTAGTCATTTTTGGCTAGAATTAAATACATAGTTATAGAACTAGAAATTTATTGTTTTAATATGTAAATCCAGTAAATGAACTTTTTTTTAGCACTTTCAATATGATAAGAGAAAAAATTGACAGTTAATAATTGTCTGTGCAAATATTCAATAAAACAGATTAAACATTCTTGCAAACACAGTTTTCATGAAATTCACGAACATTGACGGAAAAACATGCAATAACGTTCCGGAAGCAGTTAATAAACTTGCTTTATCAGCCCACCTGAGCTATTCTTGTGAAACTGAGTGAAATAAACATGATTCCTCTTATATTAAACAAAACTTAAAATTTTATCACAGGGTAAAATTATAGCTATATTATCTACAAGTATATGATAAAAAAACAGCATATGTCTATGGTTGGACCTAATCATTGTACCGTAGATTGTCCAGGAAATCCTACATCAAAGAGTCAACCGTAGTTGCTAAGTCACACCTTTACATGCCTACGTCTTTTTAATGCGTGTTTTGGGTAAAAAAGCAAACTAAAAGGCTTCACAATAATGATAAAATACCAATATAACAACCAATTATAATCCCTACAGACATAATAATACTATTAAGAAAAGATAAAAAAAAATTCAAGTAAAAAAGATTGAATGGCAGGTACTTCTGTAAACATTAGTGGGTGAGAGCTGAATTATAATATTAATTAATGTCTTGTCATGCAGAAATTCTCAAGATACACATCTTTGAGTTTGCTTGTTTATGTTTATGGCACATTAAGTATGAACGATCATATCTACCTTTCCAGGTCTTGATCAATAACTGAAAGTGAAAGTTAAGTGGGAGACAATGTCTAGATTTCATGATATTTTTTCAGGTATTAAGTTATTTCATGTCGAAAACATTAAACCGTAAAAACCATTAACTAGTAGATTATCTCATCATGTCTGTAAATTGTTGGTTATATATTTGTATGAAAGGGGAGTATAATGTTAGATACTGGTATATATTATGTTGTTTTATATCTTAGACATTTCTAAACACTCTAATAGTAAAGAATAATAAAACAATAAATAAACAACAACAAATACCACACTGTCAGAACAGTTTCAAACTCCAATCGAAATATGATAGAAATACACGTAACGCACATCTACATGGCCGCTCACTTTCTGGGATTGATACAGACACTTCAATTAAAAGTGGCGAGGCTAAGCTAGTTTTAAGGGTTCAAAGCGGCTCACCCAGTGAAATGATATGGTCACGCGGTTTACTGTCTGATTCATTGCAATTTAATTTTAGATATCAATTGTCATTAATAGCAATCCTGCCGTGTAACGTTTTCAATATTTAGATAATAGTTTGTGGAAGGATATTGTTATTTTAATGTTCGCGGTGAAAAGTTCAGTATATTCGTGCGTTGCATGTTGAATTCATTTTTAATTTAAGACTATTTGATAGATTAATGGGAATAATTCTATAAAGGTAATTATCACACCCTCAGAAACATTCAATCTGACCAACATGAAATGGTCAATCAGGAAATGAGTTTTATTATCCTTTTTTGTATGCTTTTGTATACCACAAATAATATTTTTCTAGAATTTCTGATGATCGAATTTAAATCTAATTATGTTGCTTACAGAAAACTGGATTCAAGTTCTCCGTCTCGATGATTGCATGTGTGTGTGTGTGTGATTATGGGTGGGCCAGTAGGCTATACAATGCATAACTCGTCAACAATAGCTTCTGTCGAGAGGCTGTTGTTGCCTCGTTGCATCCAAACCTTAGAAAATACATTATGCACACGTATACATACATATGTATATAAGATGTACAACCATCTAGTGAGAGCTTCTATTGTTGTTTGATTGGTTGATAACAATGTGTACTTGTCCCAATCTTGCGAGATGACAATAATATAACCTAAAGCTTAGAAGATCTCGACGTTCTTTGCAGCAACACTCCTCAACCGAATGTGTATGGATATTGGCGTATTCATCACATGTTGAAAACACTTGCATAACCTTTGTTTCAGTGGAAGGCAAATTTAGTCCCATGGAAAAGCCTGTGATGAGCCAGGAGGGTGGGTGGTCGTGTGCATGTGCGTTGGGCATCGATCGTGCTTCCGTATCTGCGATTTTCGATTGGATTTCGGTGCTGTTCCGAATTTGTTGTGATTTCGGTTTTCATTTTATACGCTATAAATCTTCAACAAATAAACAAATGATTCGTGATAATTACCCACTATTGGAACAGTAGAACATCGTACGGGAAGTTGATCAGTTAAGTTATAAGTACTGACAAACGCAGTTGACTATTTGTAAATGAAACATCATTGCATACAACTCAAATCAATTTAATTGTAACAAAAATAGCCCATAATGTTATATTTGGCTTTGAACTGAAAGTAAACAGAAGCAAGAAAGGACAGAAAATACTGTAAGGAAACATATGAGAACTTCGACAGGGAAAATACGTTGTTAGAAGCATTAGTCCGTACACACTAAGACTTTCTAACGTCAAACAAGATCAACATAGAAAAATAAGTCTTAAAAATCGAAGAAAACTCTAACTGCTTGGCAGAAACGGTATCGTGTTATTCATGGACATATTATCATTGTTTAATCTATATATCTGTAACATGTAATAATGCTTTATACTTAAATTTTTGCCATGTCCTTTCCCTAATTTTGTTTTGTCTATCCAGTTTACGATTTCCTGTTTAGACCATGGCTATTGGTATAACAGTCTTGATTTCGGTTTATATTTATCAAGTAAACACATGTCTGTAAGATATGAGTTACTTGATTAGAAGTCAACAACATTCCTGGCAGAATGTTTTTATTGTGGAAACATAGGTTTGGTTATATCGATATGACTGTCGTGAAAACCTTTACATGACAATTATGCAATTCACAGTGATTTAAATAACAAAGGTTTAAAAAAGGAGGGCTAGGTTGTATTTCTGGAGGTAGACATCAGCTTATGACGACTGTAGTGTACATATATATGAAGACATTGCCAAGTTAAAAACGATCTAGACAAAAATAAAATAAAAATAAAAACTGAGTAAAAACCAGAGGTAGAACAACACAAAATAGCATTAGCTCAGACAAAAGAAACTAAACCCAAGGCCTGAGTGATAACATGTGCTCCGGAAGGGTTGGCTATCTACTGCCTCAACCATTCCTGTAATCAGTTATGACAACAGAACATGTGCTCCGGAAGGGTTGGCTATCTACTGTCTCAAACATTTCTGTAATCAGTTATGACAACAGAACATGTGCTCCGGAAGGGTTGGCTATCTACTGCCTCAAACATTTCTGTAATCAGTTATGACAACAGAGCATGTGCTCCGGAAGGGTTGGCTATCTACTGCCTCAAACATTTTTGTAATCAGTTATGACAACAGAAGCCCATAAGGATTAGCCAATTTTAAGAGACGTAGGTTTCTCGAAACCTTGGTTATTTTTACCGAAACGTACATAGTCACTGAAGGTCGTCGTCAACCTAATTTGTCTTTACAAATATTGAACCTGTTTGGTTTTGAAGTTTGAAATATATTGTATATTTTAACCTTTACTCCTTTAGCCATTAGTATTAAAATGGAGATAATAATTACACAGTTTTATTTCTAATGGAAATGAATGGGTAGGTATGTTATTAGCATCCGCATGCATACATCAGTTTTTTTTTGTAGAATTGTACATAAATTGATAATTATGTCAATAATTGTTATCGACTTTATGGATTACAGATTTTTTGTATTATGGCTTTAATTATTCATTTTAATTTCTAAGCGACAGATGTGAAGCACTGTACGATATTATTATCTCTTACTCTTACGTACGACTGTTATCGTCGGTTTTAGTTCCTGTTGTTTGGTGGTAAGTTTAAGCCGTGGGCTTGATGTTTTTAACATCATTTCTTACTGTTAT